>PITA01008327.1:0-85093 GCA_004023965.1 Spilogale gracilis | reverse complement strand
TTTTTTTTTTTTTTAAGATTTTATTCATTTATTTGAGAGAAAGCATGAGAGAGGAGAAGGTCAGAGGGAGAAGCAGACTTCCCACTGAGCAGAGAGCCCATGTGGAACTAGATACTGGGTCTCCGGGATCATGACCTGAGCCAAAGGCAGTTGCTTAACCAACTGAGCTACCCACATGTCCTGGATTTCCTGAAATCTTAAATAAGTTTAGATATCTTCTTTCAGTTCTATTCCTGTTAATTATACAGGAGCTCTATTGGTGCAGTGATAAGGTATGGGGGTAGAAAGTGTTCTTTAGACTTATTATTTGATGTCAGTCTTCAGTAAGCCTGTGGCCCTGGGCTGTGTGACCTGTACCTTGAGTCTGTTTATTGCCTCCACCCCTGGGTAGAAAGGCTAAAGCGGGCTGAAGTTGGGAATTTCCCTTCCTTCAAGTCAGTATCTGGTAAAGCCCTAGTCTATAGCAGAAATCTTTCCCTTGAAGGCAGATCTTAAGAACATAATTTTCTGGCCATATTTCAAAATGGCTACTTTTCCCTCCCTTTGCTAGCTGCACAAGGATATTTTTTTCTCATCTAGTAGTGATCCTCAAGGTAAAAGTCACAAAAATATTGGTGTTGGGGTCTTATAAAACTGAACCCCTTTGGAATTTTTAACTCACAACTATCCACATTGATCCCCCAGTAATCCATTAATCATAATTTAAATTTTCCTCCCTAGTACTAATTCCAACTGAGGTTACTATTCCTGGTCTGCTGTGGTAAGCTGTGATTGTTTGTATCTGCCTATCTATCTCTCCAATTTAGAGGGCACTGTTTTGTTTTGTGACCTAAATTTTCTGTTGGGTCTAAAAATAGTTGTTGATTTTTACTTTATTCAATATTTTTTTAATTTATTTATTTTTATTGTACTTACATTTTTTTTTCAGTGTTCCAAGATTCATTCCCCATTCCCCACACCCAGTGCTCCACGCTTTAGGTGTCCCCAGTACCCACCACCAGGCTCTCCCATCCCTCCACCCCACTCCCTCCAAGTCCCTCCGTTTGTTTCTGTGTCCAAAGTCTCTCTTGTTTTGTTTCTCTCCCTGCATTACCCTACTTCCCATTTACTTTCCTTCTCCTACTGTCTTCCATATGACCCCTTATGCACCGCACGTAAGTGAAACCATGTGATACTTCACTTTCTCTACTTGGCTTACTTCACTCAGCATAATCTCTTCCAATCCAGTCCATGTTGCTACAAAAGTTGGATATTCATCCTTTCTGATGGAGGCATAGTATTCCATTGTATATATGTACCATATCTTCTTTATCCATTCATCTGTTGATGGGCACCTTGGCTCTTCCCACAGTTTGGCGAATGTGGCCATTGCTGCAATGAACATTGGGGTACATAAGGCCCTTCTTTTCACTACATCCGTATCTTTGGGGTAAATGCCCAGTAGTGCGATTGCAGGGTCATAGGGTAGCTCTATTTTTTATTTTTTTTATTTTTTTTAAAGATTTTATTTATTTGACAGAGAGAAACATAACCAGAGAGGGAACACAAGCAGGGGGAGTGAGAGAGGGAGAAGCAGGCTTCCCGCTGAGCAGGGAGCCCGATGTGGGACTCCATCCCGGGTCTCCGGGATCATGACCTGAGCCGAAGGCAGTCGTCCAACCAACTGAGCCACCCAGGCTCCCCTATTTTTAATTTTTTAAGGAATCTCCACACTGTTTTCCAACAGTGTAAGAGAGTTCCCCTTTCTCCGCAGCCTCTCCAACACTTGTTGTTTCCTGACTTGTTAATTTTGGCCATTCTGACTGGTGTAAAGTGGTATCTCAGTGTGGTTTTGATTTGAATTTCCCTGATAGCTAGAGATGCTGAACATTTTCCAAGATCTATAAAGAACTACTCAAACTCAACATCCAAAAAGAAGATGAACACATCAAAAAATGGGCAAGAGACATGAAGAGGCACTTCTCCATAGAAGATATACAAATGGCTAACAGACACATGAAAAAATGTTCAATATTTTTTTATCCTGAAAATGGAAGTAATGATTTCTTTCTTTTTTTTTTTACAGATTTTATTTATTTATTTGAGAAAGAGAGAGATCACAAGTAGGCAGAGAGGCAGGCAGACAGAGAGGAGGAAGCAGGCTCCCTGCTGAGCAGAGAGCTGGGCACGGGCCTCGAACTCAGGACCCTGAGATCATGACCTGAGCTGAAGGCAGTGGCTTTAACCCACTGAGCCACCCAGGTGCCCGGAAGTAATGATTCCTAAACTCATTACTTGCCAAAGCAGAAGCCAGAAGTCAGTTGTATTTTCATTTATTTTTTCTTACTCTTCCTCATATAAGTAATCTCAGCTAATGCATCTTGAAATGTACTGATTGTTTCTGTTGCCAAACAAATCTGCTCTTTACCCTCACTAGCAAATTTCTTATTTAAGTCATTCTACTTTTCATCTCTAGAGTACCTATTAGGTTCTTTAGAAATAATTTATATCTTCCTTTTTTTATATTTTCTGTTGGTGATACATCATTCTCATACTTTCCTTTGTCAGATATAATATCCTTTAGTTTTAAATATATTTACAATCACTGATTTAAATGCTTCATTCAATAAGTCTATCTGGACTTCCTCAGGGATAGTTTCTGTTGACTGATTTTCTTCTAGTATTGGGTTATTGGGTTATTTCTTATGTCTCATAACTTTTGGTGAAAATTGAACATTTAAATTAATATAATATGGCAACTGTCTAAACTGACCCCTATATCTTCAAGATTTGTTATTTTTAGGACACCTGGGTGGCTTAGTTGGTTAAACATCTGCCTTAAGCTCACATCATTCTCCAGGGTCCTGGAATCAAGTCCTACATTGAGCCTGCTTCTCTCTATGCTCTCCACTCCCCCTACTTATACTCTAGCTATCTCTCTCTGACAATTAAGTAAAAAAAAAAATCTTAAAGAAAAAAAAAAGATTTGTTATTTTGTTTGTTGTTGTTATTATGTTGTCATTTCTCTGGAGACCCCTGGACTAATTACGTAATATCTGTAGTTTTTGCTGTATGTGGCCACTTAGTTCTCAGCTCAGTGCATGTGTTTATGTGTGTGTGTGTGTGTGCATGTGCACACATGTTTGTGTTGTGGCATGCTTGCAGCGATATGGCAGTTTAAAACTCTCTCATAGCCTTTACTTTCTACTTGTGGAGAGCTTCAAAGTCAGCCAAAGATGAGAGAATGGGGCCTTCTCAGGTCTTTCCTGGGCATATGCCCAGCCTTAACAATACGGATAGTATTCTGGACCTCCAGGAATATACTGGAGCTTTTCAAAGCCATGTATAGACATCTTATTTCCCAGATTTCCTTTGTAAGTTTTTTGACCAGCCTCTTGTTTTCCCCACTGGTACTGCTGGCATGGACACTAACAATGTTAAACAAATGTCACTGACTGCTTTCAACAAACATCCTGGGAGAAAGGCTTTTTCACTGTGCAGATTCTGAGTCAGAGCAAAGAAAGCTAGATCCTGTCAAAGGGGAATTTTCCAGGGAGCTATCAGACAAATCAAGTAGTGATCATTTTCTGTGGATGGGGGTTCCTTAGGAATCCATTGTCCTCCCTTCTAGCAGTACCTATGCTGTGAATTTTTCATCTACTATGGTTGTGAAGCGGTCTTCTAGGATGGCATGGAAGTTGAGATAAAAAAATGAAAATATTTTACATTAACATGCAGAAAGTTCATGACTTTTGATAAGATTCAATCATTTTTTTTGAAATATTATAAGCCACTGATTAATGCCCAGACTTTTGGAAAAGTTAATTTTTACAATTTTTGCCAATACTTTCCTGTTCCTTTTTTGGGGGGGTCCTTCTTTTTATAAGGACATGGGTTTCAAAGGGTCCTGACTGTCATTATACAAATGCTTTTACATATTTTTAAAGATTTTATTTTTATTTATTTGACAGAGAGATCACAAGGAGGCAGAGAGGCAGGCAGAGAGAGGAGGAAGCAGGCTCCCTGCTGAACAGTGAGCCTGATGTGGGCCTTGATCCCAGGACCCTGAGACCATGACCTGAGCTGAAGGCAGAGGCTTTAACCCACTGAGCCACCCAGGTGTCCAACTTTTACATATTTTTAATTTTTTATTTATATTCTATACATATAGAGTATTTTATTTACATTTATATTATACATTATATTTGATATTAAATCTGATGTTTATATTATGCATTGTGTAAATTTAATATTTAATGTAAGACAAATACTGTATTTTTATCTATTTATATTTTATACTAATTACATATCTATATATCCTAAACCTATTTATATGTATATCTTTTCTCATATATGTAAATACAGACTATAACTACTTGTATAGACTAAACACATGTAAACATTACCAGGACTGTGTAACTGTGTAACTTCTGAGAAAAGTTTCCTGAAATCCACAGGTAAAATTATTCATTCCAGTTTCTGTGCCCCACTGTTACGTACATACTTCTCTTGTAGGTTTGAATTATTTTGTGTTACATATGTTTCTGTCTGGTAATTTCCTCTGTCTTTAAACTGCAAACTCCTTGAGAACAGGATCTTTCTGTGTTCATTACACACCACATAAGGATTAAATAGATATTCAATGAATGGTGACTGAACACTGATTACTCTTTGAAAAATACTGTCCATCTCTAACATATCCTTTTGAGACCAACATATAGTTTTTTGTATCTTCAAACTTTACAGTTACTTATAAGCCCACATTATTTTGAAACATAGGAAAAGGAATTCTTAAGACTTGGGCAAACGTTGGGGATGAAAAGTTGAATCAGGGAACAGTTCTTGTGACGGCTGGGTGGCTCAGTTGGTTGAGCAGCTGCCTTCAGCTCAGGTTATGATCCTGGAGTCCCACATAGGGCTCCGGGCTCCGCCGGCAGTCTGCTTCTCCCTCTGACTTTCTCCTCCCTTGTGTGTGTGCTCTGTCTGTCTCTCTCTCTCTGTCTCTCTCTCTCTGTCTCTCTCTCTCTCTCTCTCTCTCTCTCTCTCTCAGTAATAAATAAATAAATAAATCTTAAAAAAAAAAAAAGAAAGCAAACAGTTCTTACACTCAAGAAAACTATATGTTCCTCTAAAGGCAATAAGGCACATTATAAATAATGGCAATTCAGTTAGAAAGTAGCAGGGGACAATGAAAAGTAAAATATTAAAAACATAAAAGAAATCAATACACACAGAACACAGAGAAAAACTCAGGAACGTGATCTGTGCATTCATTCATTTTACAAATACTAAAACATTGTTGATTCATGTGACAGAGCTTGTGCCTTTAAGAAGCTTAAACAGCACACTGTGAGAATCAGATACCAGGCAGCTACAATGTAAAGAATAAGTAAAAAATGATGATAGATAGATAGATAGATAGATAGATAGATAGATAGATAGATAGATAAAAATAAAGAATAAGTAAATAGAAATGAAACTTAGTGCTGTGAACGCAAAACTGAGTTGGCAATATCACCACTTACAGCAATGCTAAATTAATTTTAAGCCAAAAATAAAATGTTAAAGTCTAAAAGTCAACATTAAAGTAAAAAAGAAAGGAAGTTTATTCTATTGCCAGTGTTCACCTAACTCATGTTGAAGAGTATGAGGCATATGCTACAAAAATAAAACTATGAATTGACTGAAAAAATAGTATCACCATTTTCATTTAATATTTGCTTTTTTTTAAAAAAAAGATGTATTTATTTATTTTAGACAGAAAGACAGAGAAAGGATGAGGAGAAGAGGGGCAGATAGAGAACGAATCTCAAGACTCCCAGTTGAGCATGGAGTTTCACAAGGGGCTCCACTTCACAACCCTGAGATCATGACCTAAACCAAAACTAAGAGTTGGAGGCTCAACCAACTAAGCCACCCAGGTACTCTTGCTTGCTTTTTTTTTTTTTTTTTAATTAGGAGTTGACACTCTTTCTATATTATGGTAAATATAATCTTGAAATAAGCTAAACTTAAAAAATCGATTTAAATTAATCACTATTTTAAAAGAAGAAAAGACAATAAGCAGAATTTACTAATACAAATGGGCACATTTGATGATAAGACATAATAAATCAGGTACAGTCAATGTTGTGCACATTGATTGCAGATTTTCCTCATGTTCTGTGGTTCTGTACACTGCCAGTAACAGTAGACTCTAAGACAGGAAGTCTGGATCCTCATTTCATGTGTGCAACTCTTTAACTCTGAATTCTGTTCATTTCACCTTTTTGTTTGCTTGCTTATTTTGGTCTCTTATTATAATTATCTTCAAGATTTCAAATTTTCCTTTATTCCAATACTTCTGGAACTATTTTAACATTTCAGTTTAGAGTAGGATAAACTAAAATTCAGAGAAGTTTAAAAATTTGCTTGAAACTTCTTAGCTGGTTGACTATAGGAAATTATTCTAACAAATAAAACAATGTATCTGTAATACCCTCATCCATGAACACCAACATTAAGGCTATGTTACTTATATTTTATTATGATTATTAGGGTGAATTATTGTTTTCTGTGTGCCAAGTTCTGAAATAAATCCATTCTATGGGCTTTCTCATTTAATCTTCTAATCACTGTCTTAAAATAGGTACTATTGCCCAATTTTAAAGCAGAAGAAACTAAGACTTTGAACCTTAATTCTTAAATAAAAAACCAGGGTTATCAAAAGTGCCTGATTCAATTTTTTAAAAATAAAAATACCAGCCACCTGATAAAATACAGATTCCTTGCTTAGAATCTCTAAAGCATGGAGAATGTTTATTTCAACATGTGCTTCCTAAGGTTATTATCACAGAAAAGGGGAGGAAACACTAGATCAGCTTTGATGTCACCATTTCTTTGAGGGAGAAGAGTGAGAGAAAACTTGTGTTTAGCTTATTAGAAAACAATAACAAAATGACAATTATTTGGTTAACATCTTAGGAAGAGAAATTTTCCTAAAATGGCAAGTATTTCTCCTATCAATTTGCCACAAGAAACATACTCTAACTCTTGTGGTCATGTGACTAAAATGGTTTTTAATGATTTCTTAATATCTTTAAAGAAAAAAAAAAAAGAATTTATGTACCTTACAGAGAGAGACTGAGAATGAGCAGGAGGGGCAGAGAGAGAGGGAGAGAGAATCTCAAGGAGACTTTTTTCTGAGACCAGAACCTGACCCACAACCCTGAGGTAATGACCTGAGCTGAAACCCAGAGTCAGATGCTTAACCAACTGCACCACCCAGGTAGCCCTGACTTCCTAGTATCTTTTCATTTTGAATCTTTCTTAGTGCCTAAACCAATCTCTCATACAGTACATAAAGCCAATTTTTTAAATAAAATATTTTAAACATATAATTTTATAATGGCTCTGTGTATAGATAAGTGATATTTACAGTTCTATGTTGAACTCAAAATTATATTTCTTTTAACCTTTTATTATGTATTCAAACAAAATATGATACTCCTAAAAACTAGAATGTGAGTAGAAAACCTAGAATTAAGATATTCAGAAATAAATCATTTATCTTAAGGAAATAAGTGACACTTAAAATTTGGGAGAACTTTACTACAATAAAATTAATATGAGTAAATAATCCAAAAATTATTATAGTAAAGCAACTTCCACTAGGTAAAAGTAGAAACTATAATACATCAAAGGGATTAGACATATAGGAAAATTAGAAATGACACAAAAATTGAACAACCAGCATTTGTGGCAGTAAGATATCATTTATTTTGTTTAAATTGAGCATAAACAAAACTCAAAGAAATGTGAGATAACTTATCTTCGATCTCTATATGGAAACAATATTGTTTTTAGATTTATTTAATTGAATTCAGTCTAATCAGTGATTACTCCTGACCTAAGTCTTGAAGGCTTTATAGTCACTTTAAAATGAAGTTGGGGGGTGCCTGGGTGGCTCAGTTGGTTGGGCAACTGCCTTCAGCTCAGGTCATGATCCCGAAGACCCGGGATCAAGCCCCGCATCGGGCTCCCTGCTCGGCGGGGGCCCTGCTTCTCCCTCTCTCACTCCCCCTGCTTGTGTTCCCACTCTAGCTGTGTTTCTCTCTGTCAAATAAATAAATAAAATCTTAAAAAAAATAAAATGAAGTTGGCTATGACTACACATTTCAGAACATTTTAAAGGTGAATTAACTTCCTGTTTGATGAGTGAAGAGAAGTTAAGTATGAGAAAAAGAATGTAGTCTCTTTATGACCACCCTTCAAAAATTGTGAGCCTTCAGCTATAAGGTAATTTTCAAAAATAATACCAGATGAATAGGCAGAAATAAGGATCTGGCAGACAAATGAGAAAACAGACTGATGAGGGACAGCAGTCATAATAACAGAATCAAGAGGTTGAGGGGGCATGGGTGCCTCTGTCAGTTAAGTTTCTGACTCATTATTTCAGCTCAGGTAATGATGTCAGGGTCTTAAAATCCAGTCCCCAGTCTGGTGCATGCTGGATGTGGTGTCTGTTTAAGATTCTCTCGCCCTCTGCCCCACCCACCCATTCTCTCTCATTCTCTCTCTCTCTTAAAAAACAACAACAACAAAACAAAAACAAAACAAAACAAAAAACAAGAGCTGGAGAGTATGACAGTTATCAGAAATACTCAAATTTAAGAGTCAGAAAACTCTAGCCCTACCACAAATACAGTCTGACACTGATGTTTATATTGCAAATGTTGAAGAAAGTAAGAAAGAAAAAAAAGAATGTTTTATGAAAAGTGAAAATTACATGAAATTACGATTTCAGTGTTCATAAACACCATTTTCTTGGTCCACAGGCACAGGACCATTTGTTCATGAACCGTCTATGACTCTTCCTTGCAAAAACAGCAGGCACTTTGGGTGGTGGCAATGGCTATCACACAGGCCCTCAAAACCTAAACTTTTTCCCCTCTGGGGCTTTACTGAAAATTTTGCTAACCAGTAATCCAGTTGAACTTTTCTTCCCACAATGAGGAAGTTTTTAGAGCTTTGGTCACCTGTCCCATGTCCTGCAAATTGTTCACAGCAGAACTTAGAATCAGAGCCCAGCTATCCTGACTGCCTGTGAGATTTTTCCACTACGTGCCACTCCTACTCTACATCTCTTTTGTCTTACTAGAATCACATACCTAGAGTGACAGAAGTTTGAAAGTTACCCAATATTTATCCTACTCTATGCAAGTCACTTTTGAGGTAAGTTATCTATTTGATCTTTACAACATGTAGACTTGGTACCTCAGTCTGGCTTCCTATCTCTCTCTCTCAATCTCTCTCTCTCTCTCTCTCTCTCTCTCTCTCTCTCTCCATTTATCATCTATCTACCCATCCATCATCTATCAACATCTTTTATCTTTCTATATAGTTACCCATTCTATATAAGCCAACAAAATGCTCTTAGTTTAGACACTCTTCTAAGCACTTTGTAGATCTCATCTTATTCAATCTACTGAACAACTGGAAAAGAATTTTGTAACCACGTAACCAATTATTAAGTCCTTGTATCTAGAAGATCTTGAAATCAGTAACTTTTTCTCTCCTTGATCAAGACAAAAGATTGCAGTGCCCAATTCAATGACACAATTTATTAGTTCACTTAAAAATTTTAGACACACAAAAAATTTTAGATATAGAAGTTATAGGTATGATTTTCACAGAGGGAACAAGAAGAAGCACAAATTCACTGTAAATCTCTATATCAACCTACAGCTCTCGACCTACAGTGCATTGCAGATTAATTTTCAGAGACAGTAAGAAGCAGAGGTTCCTGGCTGCATGCCACAGAATCTCTGAATCAGAACCCCTAGCTGATGTCAGGATATAGAATGTTCAATGCAGTGGGGACATTCATATGCCCAAAAGAAAATGGTCTGTTTCTGAGCTCTTTCCACCATTAAAGGACATTAATGCCATAACTGTATATAATTTTATTATTTTTGTTTTGTTTTTTTCAAAATGGATTAAATTTTTATAACCAGCAAAGAATTTAAATGACAAGTAATATTTATAACTGGCATATCTAACAAAAAGCACTTATGATTCCTTCTAAAATGTATTTGGAGAAATTCCTCCTCTGCTCTTGGATAAAGCCATTGGCAATTTAGGAGCCCCTAAACTTGTATCTTCTTTTATCCCCAGTTGGATGTTGTGTGAGCTGACTTCTGGAGGCACAGGAGATACAGTCCTTCTCTTCTTTCATTTGCCCCAATGTTGAAAATTGTGATTTTTAAAAAAAATATTTTCAAGGGGTGCCTGGGTGGCTCAGTTGGTTGAGCAACTGCTTTCAGCTCAGGTCATGATCCCGGAGACCCGGGATTGAGCCCCACATCTGGCTTCCTGCTCAGTGGGGAGCCTGCTTCTCCCTCTCTCGGTCCCTATGCTTGTGTTCCCTCTCTTGCTGTTTCTCTCTTTCAAATAAATAAATAAAATCTTTAAAAAATATATATTTTCAGGGCACCTGGGTGGCTCAGTTGGTTAAGCAATTGCCTTCGCCTCAGGTCATGATTGAGCCCCACACCAAGCTCCCTGCTCAGTGGGAAGCCTGCTTCTCCCTCTCTCACTCCCTCTGCTTGTGTTCCCTCTCTAGCTGTGTTTCTCTCTGCCAAATAAATAAATAAAATCTTTAAATATATATATATATATTTTTCAGTATTATTTGGAGAAAGCAATGTGCAGGCACATGGTAAAAGGATGGTAAAGTTATTTTGTGACTGGTCATCACAAGATGATTTACCACTTCATAAACTTGGGAAATGTTTGAAGTTTATTCATTTTCTGGTGGTTCTCAAAGATTTTCACTACAAACATCTTCTGGACTTACTTTGATGTGGGTAATGTATTTTTGTCAGGATTTTCCCCAGGATGTTGGCTTGCCCCCTCAGCCCATGTTGTTGTTTGTGGGGAAAGTGTGTGTGTGTGTGTGTGTGTGTGTGTGTGACTATCTCCCCAAGGTGTAGTCTTATCTTACTACAGGAAGCACTCTCTAACACACTGGGAGCATACTTGCACTCAAGGCAGTTAATTCTGCCGATGAAGCAAGAACTATCCAGTGTCTCATGGATTGTCTGGGCATGAGTCAGACACCTGTCCACCATGATCCTTTAATTGTGGGTCACACAGTGAGCTCTAGAAGTGGTTCTGTTGAGACCACTCTCACTAGCTTGAGGGTATAGGATCTCATAGTTCACTCCAGCAGCTCTGTTCAGAAAAATCCATTGCACAAACTATTTTTATTAATCAGACTGCTTTTGTATGTTCAGTATAAGTAAGGTATACAAGGAATAGTTTCCAGTTGTTTCTTTTTAAAATTTTCATCTGGGCCATGTTGGTATACCATATATATTATATATTTATGCTTTAGCAAAAATTCAAATTTAACTTCCTGCTACATAAGAAATGATTTCAGAAGACTTTGGGGTGTCTATAAATGGACACTATCCATTAAGATCATTCATTCATTGTGCTTATAAAAATTCAGATTCCTGGCTTTACTCCAGACTTGCTAATATGGAATCTCTGCTGATAATGCAACATTTATCTAACAAGCTCTTCCTAAATGATTATTTTGCATATTAACATTTAAGAAAGTGCAAAAATTATGATATATTTATTATTTTAGAGTAGGAGGAGGGAAAATAATTGAAGAGGAAAAGAAGAGGAAAATAAGTGAAGGTAGAGCCAGTAATCTTTAGGGTGTAATGATTATTTTAAAAATCAAAATATTGAGTAATGAGATATTTTTTATGAATAAATAGTTAATACATAGATGTTCACAAATCAAAAACTTTACATTGCTTTAATTTCTAAACAGAAAATTATTGGTATGCCAATTCATACAAAAACTTGAATGAATATATGAATTTCGAAATGTGTATTTTCAAAAATTACACAATATCTGAAAATGAAGTTATTGGTTAACTTCAAAAATCATTCAAGTTGCTTAGATACCAATAAATTAAGAGTAAAAATGATAGAAAGCTTAAAGATAGAGATAGTAAGACCTTATGTTATATTAGGACAGGAGGGGGTGCTTTCAGCCTTGAATTTTAACTTCAATAATAAAGGCCAGTAAATTTAAAATACAGAAATATTTAATTTGGGTGAATCTACAAAGTAAATACATATTAACCATCATAATTTCATTTCTATAAGATTTTTGTTTTAAGTTATCACTAATTATTGTAATCAGGATATGTAGTCAAAGACACATTTCTAGTAACAGTAGCAATACCAATTTCTTAATCCTGATATATTCATATCTTCAGTTCTTTTAGAATGTAAAATATGATCCTACAAAATAACAGAGAAATTAAATTGTTGGTATCAATCCCATAAATATGAATCTTTAGTATGACTTTTTATCCTGTAAAACCCAGTTATTAGGTGAAATAACAGTAGTCCTCAGTTAAGTGATGAAATATCACATATCAGGGATATTATATTTTGTCACAGGAAGCTAAGAACTGACACTAGGAAGAGCTTCTTTCAGATATAAAATACCATCAGGTTCTAGAATTTTCATTGCTTTCTTAAAAAAATACAAAATACATCTAATTAATTCAATCATTGAGTCATTTACTGAACTTTTTTTCTAAGAAAGCTTCAAATAGTGTTTGTAATTTTGGTAAGTATAAATCTCTTACATATAGCCTTCCAACATCATTCCCAGTTCTACAGTCCTAAAATACCTACGGAACTGATCTCTTTGAGCTTTCAGATTAGCCCAGTGAAAATATCCATTAATCAAATCATCACACAAAGAACATTATGACTGATGTGGTGATAGAGAAATGTAGCATGCTATAGTAATAAATATCAAAAAATCTGAACTTGTTTAGATTTATGAAGGCAACTCTTCTAATGAGTTATGATTTAAGCAAAGGCCTGAAAGCCAAACAAGGCGATAATGGGAAGAACTATTAAAGCATGTACAGAGTTGCAAAGGCTAAGAACATGTAAACCTGAAATGCTGGTGGAATTGTAATAAGAAAAACAGAAATAAGAGAAACTGGAAAGATAATGGACCAAAACATGGAAAACCATATGTATTATTAGTTTGTCAGGGCTGCTATAACAAAGTTGACCGGCTGACTTAAAAGAAGTTCATTTTCTTACAATTCTGGAAGCTAAAAACCCAAGGTCAAGGTGTGGGCAGAGCTGTTTTTTTCCACGGCCTCTCTCTGGCATGCAAATGGCCACTTTCTTGCTGTGTCCTTGCGTGGTCTTCCCTCTGTGTGTACACATGCCGATGTCTCTGTGAACTAATTCCTTTTCTTCTGAAGACTCTACGAATATTGGATTAGGGCCTACCCTAATATGTCATTTTAACCTAATCATCTCTTTAGAGGTCCTACTCCAAATTCAGTCACATCTGAGGTAGGAGGAGTTAGAGCTTATACATACAAAGTTTGTGGGGGACACCATTCAGCCCATAACACCATAAGTGAGTGTTTGCACTATAAAAAATGGAAAATGGGCACCACTGAGGTTTTTAAGTCAATATAATTAAGGATGTACTTTATTTTTCAAAGTTATTTCAACATGTCATACGAATAACAGTTTGAAAGGAGCAAGACATGTTAGCATCGTCCACGAGAAAGACAGTTGGGGGAAGAGTGGTTAGACAGGTGACCTGGAAGTGACAAGATGGGAACAGATCACTGAGAGAGTCAGGGGATAAATTATATTTAATTGTTGTTTACATAATAAAAGCAAAGAAAATTGAAGATTAGAGAAATTATCTCAAGTATAAATGCTGATAATAGAAAATTAGGAGAAAAAAAAAAACTGAAAGTAAAGGACAAGGTAGACTTTCAAAAGTGTTACATTGATAAGACAAGATCTAGCTTAAGCTGTGAAGTGAAGAAACCCCCTGTTAGGAGCAAAGGCCCCTCCTGCAGGAAGGAGTGGTGTCTGATATTTTTCCTATGTACTTGGGCAAACTTATTAGATGGAAAAATCAACCCAAATGGTCTAGATAACAAAGATTATCAAATCCTAATTCCAGGAATTAATTCTATAGCAAACAATTATGAATCAAAAAAGGAGGCTGTAGCTTTTCAACTAGCATATAAATATAGTTCCACAGTCTTTACCTTCCCTGACACTGAATAAAAGAAGGTATAAATAATAAAATAAATGTAAATGTTTTAAAACGCAATAATGATTTAAAAGGAAAAAAATATTTCTTGGCATTAAAGCTTCTACTGAGCTCAATCCCTTTTAATCCCAAATCAATGTCTATTTTTCACATTGAATACAATTCTCATTCCTGTCTTATCTCTCTGGCTTCACAGTGACTTACTGATTTATTTACCTTCACCTAGAAACCTTGAGTTTTGAATGTCACTGTTTAACATTAATCTTAAATTGTAAAATGTTTGAAAGCCTTTAGTAATATTCTTTTGTTAATGTATTATATAGGTTTTATTATGAAAACTTTCAAAAGCTTATAGAATTAGAAGGAGGTAGTTCCCCAGCCGTACACACAATTCACTTCCAACAGCCATCAATATTTGGCTACTAGTTCTGTCTTCCCCACCTTTATTTTTTGCTGAATTTTAAAACAATTTTGATACCATTTTATTTCAACTGTGAATATCTCTGTTGTCCACGTAACATTTAGAACAACACTTTAAACAGCAAAATGCCATGAAAATACCTAATAAAAATTAGTAAGAACTCCTTAATACCATCTAATATCCAATTCATTCTGAAATTTTCCCTGAAAATCTCATAGAATTTATTATTGTTTTGTTTAATTCAAGCTCTGTAAAATCTCCTTATGTTACATTCATTTGCTTTGTCTCTTAAATCTCTTGTATTCATGGCTTTCTTCTCATTTTCTCCCATGCTATTAAATGAAGAAATAGCATTGCTTATCCTGCAGAATAACTAATAATCTCAGTTTCCTTGATTGCTTCCTTATAAATACTGAATAAACCCAGGATGAGCATAATCTTAATCAGAAGAACAAATCTTTCTTCTTGGATAAATATAACTTAAATGGTAGCTACCATTCCAAGCTACCATTAACAAATTAAGGCTTACAGTATAATTAAACTATACCAATCATAAATGTTTACTAGGTAAGACAATGAATATGTAAGAGAAAAAATGCTGCAATAAATTTCATGGCAAAAAAGATGTGTGTGTCTCATTTATCTCTAATGATATTTGACAAATACCAAAAACTTCACAAAACAAAAGATGTTATTTTCAATGTTTGGTGCAAAAGATCTAGTCTCTTTCTACCTGAGTTGAAAAGTGAAATGCACTGTCCGTCTCAAGCAGGGCTGAAACATGAGTATTAGCAGTCCACAGCCCCACAAGAAGCATAGGCAAACTCCTGGTGCTTGTTTAGAGCTAAGATAAGCACACCTCCTGCACTTAGCTTGCCTTTCTGCTTCACTGTTGTAAAGGCACACAAGTCCTTGACTCAAAATGGCTCATCTTAGTTCTCATTTCGGAAACTCAAGTGTGTTTTCCAAGAATCAATGTACACTGTTCCCATGGATAATCCTTGAGTACACAGTCATCTGGCCCTCCCTTATGCTGTGTGGTTCAGTCCATGGCCACGGAGATGTGTCTGCTTTGCAGGACACCATGGACCCAGGTCATCTCCACCTTCACCACTAACCTCTCAGTTAACAAAACAAATCTGGTGCCTTTTGAATCATGATTTATGGGTGTAGGACTTAGGTTTATGGCATACATATCTCCAGAAAAAATATAAAATAAATGTGATCAATTTGACATAAAACAAAAAGAGAGAAACTAGAAAATTCACTTCTATTAAAGCACTCAGGGAATTCAATAATAAGAGGTAATAGGGAACATAATCAATAGAACAAAATAAATAAAAAAATAGAGAAATGTATGGGGCAAGATGAAAGGAATGATAAAATGCTCATCCGCATTATATCTAGATGAAAGAGATCAGACAGAAAAAAAAATTAGAAAGCTTAAATTATCCTAATACCCATTTTAGATAAGGAAATGGCCTGGTAATTAAACTGAGTGTATTCCAAATGTTATTCAGATAGAAGAGATTACTTGGATCAATGCAGGGAACTGCTGTGGTCCTCCTAACCAAAGGGCACTCACGGCTTATTAAATTTTTCTCGAGCCCCATCTCACAAAAAGCAATGGGACATCCTGTTGTAAGCACAGTATTCCCTCAGGTCCCATTGGAACACACAAGGCACCACAGATGAAGAGCTTATATGCAGGCTGAAGGGTGAACATCAGCTGATTTGTCAGGCAGGAGACAAACACTTGAGTAACCAAAACTAAATCTACAGAAACACACACTTTCCTACTGGGTGTTTGTGGGGGACGCCACCTATCACGAGGACATAGTACTTTCCCCACCATGGAGGGTCTGTGTGACGGACACTCCCTTATCCACTAAGCCACCACGGTGGCAGCTCTGGATTGGCCGATCTGACTTCCGCGGACGTGATCAGTTCGTGGACGAGTGCATTCGATACACTGACCTCCGTATTGCCTCCTGCATGGGCTGTTGACCATTAGAGCTGATTGGATGTCCCTACTCAACACCCCATCCCCGTCACCTCCCCCTGCTAAACTTATATAAACGTGTACCACTTCCTCAATAAACAAGATCCTGCTTTGACAGACCTCCTGGCTGCTGTCTTCTCTTTGCCCCCGACACTCTCCTTCCTGCTCGACTTCCCCTGGCTGGCTCAGGGGAAAATCCCCTGACCTTTGTTGTCCCGGAGAAGAGGGCAACAGGTGTTGGCCAAGGAGAGTGTCCACAGTGTCTGGGGGTATCATTCTGTCATAATGATGTCAAATGAGTGATTAGCACTGTTTTCATTACCATGCAGGGAGAGCCCACTCACATGTGGCAGCCATTTCCTCCTGGGTTGTATTTAAACTTTCAAACTCTTTTTTTTTTTTTTTTAATATTTTGTATTTAAACTCTCTTTAGATTCTACTCTCCCCATCCATCTTGTTATCCTTGGGGGTTTTTTTAGCACTGAGTTCTTACCAGTCAGGAACAAGGTTTGCATTTGAGTGTCATGGCCATAAAAAACAAAACTACCATTCACACTACCAGAACATGGAACACAAAGACACATTAGAATTATAGGCTACACTGAGATTGACATACTTAAGCCAATACTTTTTCCTTATTGCTACAGCCAATTTTAAGAGAAGAAATGAAATGAAAGAAAATATTAGATTATATAGAGAATCACAAAAAGAAACTAGAATTAATGTGCAGTCACTTTAGTGTCATTTCTTCCAGGGCTCTGACAAAATTTGCTGGTTAAATGGTCTTATATTTGGTGTCTATTTTCTTCAGGCATTTAGTTAAAAAAATAATAATACAGGCAAAACTTAACCTAGAATCAAGCAGTAAGATGGAAATGAGGAAACTTGATCAAGACTAGTTAACCTATAAATGACATAATTTCCCATTAAATAAATAACATTTGTACTTCATCTCCCTGTTAACACTAAAATACCAATCTGGGGAAAAGTAGCTATAAAGATTTTATTTAATATTTTAAGATTTTAAAATCTTTGATTCACTTATAACTTTATAAAAAAATTAATTCAAGGATATCCCTTAAGTATCATTGGTCATTATATTTGTTTCTTTAGAATTCTTCCTTTTAGAACTTTTATTTGGGACTTAGATGAGGATCTCAGTATCAGGCTAATGTATACATTTTTTACCTTTGACACAAGATTGGAGGAATAGAAAATTCAATGAAGGGAAAATTATCCATCTGGACTGGCATGAGGCCTACATAACAGGAATGCATTTAACAGGAATCATGGTAAGTGGTTCTACGAGACCCCTAAACCCTAATGCACAAGAGGCAAGAAAGAAAAGTAAGAGAGTCACACACATGGAAGAATGTAGGCTACAGGCAGCTGCAAGTCTGGGTCCACACTGTGATGTGCCCATAGTACTGATGTGAATAGAACTACTGCAGTCAGAACAGGGAACTTGGAAAAACCCATCCTTACAAGAACCTGTCCGGGATTAGGCCACCCAGGAACATGGCACTCATCTCCAGATGGTCTATTTTAAGATGTATGTGGGGACTATAGATAAGCTTGAGGGGAAGATGGGAAAGAAGGTATAAATTGAAAAGTCTGTGTTTTCAATCTGAAAAGGTGAAAGCAAGTACAAGCTAGTAGTAACTGTCAAACACTGAAGGATCAGCACATGGAAAATTGATGAGGCTATTGCTATAGGAATCCACAGGAAAGAATGAAGCCCCAAGGTAGAAGTTCCAGGAAGATAGATTGAAGTTCCTGTATAAGGGTTTCAGTGATAAAATTAAACTCAAGTGCCATGGATTTTCATCTTTTTGGACAAGGATGGACGTCTTATCAAATGGGATTCATATGTCACATGAAAGTTAGTTAGATAACCATAAAATCCCTTTCAACCCTAAAATTTGATAATTCCCTTGTCAGTTTCTAAAGGGTTATTACTATTATTATAATGACTTTATCTCATACTTACTATTATTTTTGTGAATTTACCTATTTTTCTCAAAACAACATCGAGAAAAGGGATCTTAAGTTTAGTAACTATCCAGTATTAATAACTTCATAAAATAATGACTCTTCCCAAAGACCAGTCACTAAAATGGTGATCCAAAAATCAAATCCCACAAATCTGGTTTTAAAACTCCTAGCACATAAGCTTTTTAAAAAATACACAATGGGTATTATGAGAAACAGAATAATTTAATTCACATTAACACAGAGTTAATGTGAAGCATTGATATTTTAACCTATTGATATTGATAAAACATTGATATTTCACCTATTGCATTTTTATTACCAAACTTACTATTGATTCAATTTTGAGTTTTGTGAAGCTCAGGCAAAGCAGATAAGAACTAGTATTTTGAGGTTCTGGTCCATGGGTGACATATAGGCCATCAAAGAGAGCTAGTTAAAAATGCAGAATCTCTGGGGCACCTGGGTGGCTCAGTTGGTTGGGCGACTGCCTTCGGCTCTGGTCATGATCCCAGAGACCCGGGATCGAGTCCCACATCGGGCTCCCTGCTCGGCTGGAAGCCTGCTTCTCTCTCTCTCACTCCCCCTGCTTGTGTTCCCTCTCTGGCTGTGTTTCTCTCTGTCAAATAAATAAAGTCTTAAAAAAAAAAATGCAGAATCTCAGGGCTTCCTCCAGATCTGCTGAATCTGAATCTCCCTTTAACAGAATCCCAGGATGATTTATATGAAATAAAGTTGGAGATGCACTTGTATATTATACACTCATCAAAAACCTTAGAAATACCCTCATTAAAATAATAACTTTGAAACTATTTGTAGTTTACCCAAACTGTCTATTAAGAGTGGAAATACACACAAAGCTGATTACTTCCTAAACTTAGAAAATAAATGTGCTGGCTGTGCAGTTCAGTTGTCACATGAATTGGAAAAGGAATCCACACCACATAATGCTGGAAAGTTACAGTTATGAAACATTTATGTATCTACCGTTCAAATGGAGAAGCTGTTAAGTATCCAGTAAACAGATGAACTTGTACCTTTAAAATTTACATACGTATTCACTTCTCAAGAATGCAGGTTATATAATGGTAACTTTTTTATTCTTACATAACTCCCTGTATATTTCATAAGTGTCTAGTCCCCGAAGAGTCTGTGTGCACAGGAACAATACCTACCACTAGAATACAATTTTAGGCAAAATAAAATATGATGTAATACTTCTAAGGGAAAGAAAACAAGTTATTCTAAACTTATAGAGGAGATTTGCTATGGCTGAAGAAAAGATACTTCATTTTTAGCATGTTAAATACACATAATAAATTATCAGCTGTGCCATCCATTCATCCTACAACTATCATCCTCTGCCAGTGTGGACTAGGCACACATCTGGGATCCGAGGAGTCCTTAATGAATGAGATAGCCCCCCATTGTATGGGGAATTCCTCATCTAATAAGGAAATGGACAAGGGCATAAGCCATGTTGATGGAATATATATGTGATGACAGGGGAAGTATTTCTAAGAATAATTCATCCCACACTATGTAGGCATCCTGGAGAAAACTAAATCTAGGAAGAAGCTTAAGAATAAGCATGAATCCAGTGAGAGTCAAGGTGAGAAACAGATTTTTTTCAGGTAGAAGAAAGACGAAGCCCAGAGCTTAGAGTGATACTGGGCATGACACATAAGAAAAATAAAAAAGATTGGACAGAAATTGCAAAAACATCAAAGTTTTCTTTTTTTTCCCATCAATACAATTTTACTTATCTACCTTGCAGCTTTTTTTTTTGACACTCAAGAGAGAATGAATGGGAGAGCATAATGTGCTATCGAATATGACACATTTAAATCAGATTATTGCACATTCATATATAATAAGTCTAATTAACTTTCCTTCATGTTGCTACACAGCTTATACCCTTTTCAATTATTTTATACTATCCTGAGTGGATTTGTTGTAAGCAGAAAGCTAGACATAAAGAGACCAAATTTTCTAAATTTTGCAATGCTAATTCTTTATGACCTACCTTTTCACTTGCTTTTTCCCTCACTACATCTCTGATATAAAACCAAAACTGGTCTCCAACTTGTCTGTAGTTCGATTGTGGCAGGTGCAGGCCATGCTTGGACATCTGTCCTAACGATTAACCCAAATCTTTTTCAAAGGAACTCCATCTGGGCTTCCTTGCTGTCAGGTTAGTCATTGCTAGTCTAGTCACAGATGTCCCCTTTTATTCCACTGTGCCTTAAATGGCTTGTTTAGACCCTATTGAGACTGTCTACGTAGGACAGTTATCTGCAAGGCCTATGACATTGGGCAGAAGCCAAAAGTGATTTCCTTTGCCTGGATTTTAGAATTCCAACTGACAAGTGACTCTTAAAGTTGAACTGATCTAAATACAAGAGGACATACCAGGACTTTTCTTGGGGATACAGTATATATTTTAATAGTAAGAAGGTGAGAATTTTGACAACTCCCAAAATATTTGACTTGTATCTTTATAAAAGTTTCACATTTTTATTCACCTCTAGGGAAAATGGGTGTAAGGAAAAAAAAAGTGTATGTGTCCAAACTGTATAGGAAAAGAATGTTCGCATATAAGAAAGTGAAGAGGGACGCCTGGGTGGCTCAGTTGGTTAAGCGACTGCCTTCAGCTCAGGTCATGATCCCAGAGACCCAGGATCGAGTCCCACATCGGGCTCCCTGCTCGACGGGAAGCCTGCTTCTCCTTCTCTCACTCCCCCTGCTTGTGTTCCTTCTCTCACTTTGTTTCTCTCTGTCAAATAAATAAAATCTTAAAAAAAAAAAAGAAAGAAAAATAAAGTGAAGAGGCAAGGAGCCTCTTATCAGATAGCAAACACCATAAAATTTAGGAAAAAGAATCAAGCGAGGCCACAGAAGTGGGAAGTGCTAGTAGAAATTGTTGCCAAAGTTAGCAAAGGGATGGAGATGGGTTTCTTCAATATTTACCATTAATCCTATGAGAAGAGCCGTATTTCCAAGAAGAAACTTCACAGAAATTCCAAATGTCCTTAGAAGGGTCAGCAAGGCTCCTGCTAAGGGAGGCCTCAATAAGACTTTTGGTAAACTGAGTACTAAGAAAGGAGCCAGCCAGGAGGAAATCTCAAATAAGCAAAGCAGAAAAGAATTAGAGTCACCCCGGTAGAAACTCCATGAGGCCATGATACAACCAAAAAGGAGGCTTGGAGTACAGGTAGTTCTATAGAAGGCAGCCCCACCATTGTTGTAAATTAGGAATTTGGGTTGATGAATGCTGGCCTGCTGGTGGATAATCTATGTCATGCTGATCTAAAACTTAAGAATATTATTGATCTCAGATAATGACACCAACTTGTAAAACACCAGACTATCCAGGATGGCATTTCATCCCAATGTACAGGCAGAGGCTCATATTAGGTAATAGTTGAATTCCCCCTCTTCCAGCCTTACCCCACTGAGTAACCTATGCTCTTACTGCTATAGCAATTTCAATGAAAGACTTCCCTTTGCTTTAATAATGCTGTCATTAATCTTGTATTTAAACCTCTTGAACAAGAAAGCAGTCAATACTCCTAGGAGCTTCAATAATCTTGCTTGCCTTCTAAATAGACTTTGTAGCAAGTCTAAGTAAAGCTTCATCCACATTGCAGCATTTCTTATTTCTTCTAATGAAATGAAGACATAGAAGTATGATTTTTATTATTCCTCATGCTTCTTTGGCAGCTTCCTTCTAATGCTTTGAAAGCATTTTTCCAACAAGCTTGAGGTCCAGTTGCTACACTTATTCTGATTGAAAAGAAGAAACACTCTAATCTCTACCACAGCCCAGATCCTTAGGGAAACTTGTGTTTGACTGCTGCAGATTTTTCTACTATTTTAACAGAAGAAAAACCTTCATCCTTGCTCTCTTTTCTTTATTGAGCTGTGATTTCCACCCACAAAGAATGCAATTGAATAGTTTATCACTATCAAATAAGTGGCTGCTGAGAGTTCATTGTCCCTTTTCACTGCTCACTCTTTCCCATCCATGACTGACGAACCAAATTCAAGAGATTATAGGGCACTTTTCTATTCCAAATAATATGAGGGATTTGGGGTATATATCAACCATGATTTTTAAGAAAATTAATTATTTTTACCTATCACTGTGCAAGACAGTTTTCAAAAAGGTTTCACCTGCAACATCTTACTTTGTTGTCTAAAACAAACCCACAACTTAAGCAGATAGAAGAGTGTGATGTAATGATTTATAATAATAAATATATATTTAGGTTTTGTCCCCATTTCTTACAGAGTTCTTAAAACCCTTGGAATGTCCTAAGTGAAAGAGCCATAAAAGTAGTCTTTGGTAATGTTAATAAGATGACCTTTGGACCAGAACCTAAGGGTTGGTTGCCAGTAGAGGCAACTATGTGATTAGAGGATTAGAACTTTCGGTCCCTACCCCAATCTCTGGGAAGGGGAGAGGGCTGCAGATTGAGCTGAATCACCAAAGGCAATGATTTAATCAATCATGCCAATGTAATGAAGCTTCCATAAAAACCCCAAAGCACAGACTTCAAAGAACTTTGGGGTTGGTGAATATGTAAAGGTGCTGGGAGGGTGGTGCCCCTGGAGAGAGCATGGAAACTGTACCCTTTCTCCATACTTTGTCCAATGCATCTCTTCCATCAAGACATTTTTTAGTTATTATCGTATATAATAAACTAGTAATCTATTAAGTAAAATAGTTCCTGTGTTCTGTAAGTGGCTGTGGCACATTAATCAAAATTAAGGAATGAGGGGGTGTTGGGGACCGCCAAGTCTACACAGAAGCACAATAAATAACCTAGGCTTGCAGGTGCCATCCCAAGCACGTGTGGTGGGGGGAGGTGACAGGGCAGACCCAGAGAAACAAACTAAGACATGTCATAGACAACCTTCAGAAAACTGAACATGAACAAAACGTTTCAAAACAGCCAGAGAAACAATGTGTTACTTACAGCTGCGGAAAGAAATCAACTGATAGCAGTTTTCTCATCAGAATCTACTGAAATCAGAAAGACACTGTATAACATATTTTGAGCATTGAAAGAAAAGAACTGTCAATCCAGAATTTCATATCCAATGAAAATATCCTTTAGGAATGAGGACAAAATCAAGACATTTTCAGATAAAGAAAAGTAGGAGAATTTGTCACCAGTGGACCTAACATCCTAGTCTTTTCAGGCTGCTATAACAAAATGCCACAGACTAAGTGACTTATGAAAAACAGACATTTATTTCTCGTGGTTCTGGATCCTGGAATTCTGAGACGAGAGTGTGAAAAGGGTCAGGTGGGATAACTTTTCTGGGTTCCAGACTTCTTGTTATATTCTCACAAGGCAGAATTGGCAAGGTCTCTCTGGGTCTCTTTTATAGGTCTCTGTGTGGCTCCACCTCATGACTTAACCACATCCCAAGGGTCCTACTTCCTAACACCATCACATTGGGTGTTAGGACTACAACAAGTGAATTCTGAGGGAACACAGAGATTCATACCATAACAACCTACCCTGAAACAAAAGGAACTATAGGAAGTTCTCAAAACAGAAAAAAAATATGAAGGAGAAGAAAAAGGGATGAGAAAGGAAAAGAAAATATGGATAGAACAAAATTATGTATAGATAGAATCTAATTCTCTTCTCCACTTCAGTTTTCTTAATTACATCTGAGGGTTGAAACAGTAAGTATGACACTATAATGTGGTTCTCAATATATGTAAAGTATACAAAATAATTATATTATAAATGGGGGATTTTAAAGAAATGTAAATTGAATAAAGTTTCTAAACTTCATGTGAACTGGTAAAACAGCAATACCAATAGACTGTGATGGGATGTCTGTATGTGTCTGTATGTGCTTATGTTAGTGCACATGTGTAGACATTAGGTGTGTATGTATATATTTAAATACTCAGGTGTGTGTGTGTGTGTGTAGTAATTCCTACAACAACCACCAAAAATGCTATGCAAACTGATACACTCAAAACATACAGGTAAACTAAAATGCAGCTCTTAATATTGCTTAATTAACCAACAAAAAGGTAGAAAAAAGTAAACAGAAATAAGAAAAAACAAAAAAAAAGCTAAAGTAAATGGCAGACTTAAGCACCAAGATATCAAGAATGATACTAAATGTAAATTTCTAAATGCACCAATTAGAAGATAAAAATTGGCAATGTGTATTAAAAATAATAAAGTTACAAAACTATCCTGATGATGAGAAACTCAACTTGAATAAACACAAGCAATGAAAAAAGAGGTATCATACAATCATGAATCAGAAGTATTTATATTAATATTAGATAAAACAAACTTTAAGACAAAGAAAATTGCCAGTGACAGAGAGGGACACTTAGTGTGTATGTAACAAATAACAAATAACAGAGCTCTAAAATATGTGAAGCAAAAACTGACAGATTACAGCATATCTCTTCACCAATTAATAGAACAAAAGACAAAAAAGAACTCATCAACACCGTCAAACAAAAGTATCTAATCAACATATATGAAACATTCCACTCAATAACATTATCTTTAAGTGCCTACAGAACACATACAAAGATAGACCATATTTTGGACTTTTTTTTTTAATTATTTTTTTTTAAGATTTTTATTTATTTGACAGAGAGAAACACAGTGAGAGAGGGAACATAAGCAGGGGGAGTAAGAGAGGGAGAAGCAGGCTTCTCGCCCAGCGGGGAGCCCGATATGGGACTCGATTCCCGGTCTCCAGGATCATGACCTGAGCTGAAGGCAGTCGCTTAACCAACTGAGCCACCCAGGCGCCCCCCATATTTTGAACTTTTAAAAACATAATGGAGGTTTAAAAGAATTGAAATCATATAGACTACATTATTTGACCAGAATAGAATCAAAATATAAATCAATAAAAGAAAAATAACAAGAAAATCTCCAGTACTTGGAAATTAAACATATGCATCTAAATAATTCACAGGTAAAATTGAACAAAAATGAAAATAAACACACAAAAATATGAGACATCATTAAAGAAATGTTGAAAAAAGAAAAAAAGGGAAAGTCTTAAATCAATCATCTAAACTTCTATCTTAAGCAATTAGCAAAAGAAGGTCAAAATGAGACATAAACCGGCAAAAAGAAATAAATAATAGAGTAAAACAATGAAACTGAAAACAAAAAAATCAGTGACAGAAAAAATGGTTCTTTGGAAAAAAATAATAAAATTGACACATCTCTGGTGGGACTGACCAAGAAAAACAAAGGGAGAAGATACGAACTACTAACAAAGGATTGGAGCAAGGGCATGATAATAGACACTGTAGATGGCAAAAAAGATAAAACAGGATTTCTATGAACAATTCTACATACATAAATTTGAAAAATTGGACAAAATAGACAAATTCCTGGAAAAAAACTCTACCAAAATTCAACAAAGATGAAATAAATTATTTCAATAACCCTATAACTGTAAAAGAAATCAAATTTGTAATTAAATACTTCCACAAAAGAAATACACAGGTTCAGTGGTTTCATGAAGAGATCTACCAAATATTCAAAGATGATTATCATACATTTTCTACATTCTTGTCCAGAAAATAGAGAAGGCAACATTTCTCATTTCATGAATCTAGTATTATTGTCATACCAAACCAGTCAAAGAAAATGCAACCTACAGACCATTATCGTTAATGGATTCGATGCAAAAATGTTTAATAAAGTATTAGCCAATAAGATTTATCAATATAGAAAAAGAATTACACACCATAAGTGTGATTTATTCTAGGGATACAAAGCTGATTTAGCATTTGAAAATCAATCAATATACTCCACCATTTCACAAGCTAGAGAAAAAAAAAATCAAATGATCATATCAATTGATGCAGAAAAGGCATTTGTCAAAATTTATTACCCATTCATAATAGAAACTCCCAGTAAACCAGAAACAGAAGGATAACTTTCTAAACCTGATAAAGTGTACCTAAAAAAATGGAGAGCTGGTCTCTAAACACTGTTTTCCCCTTAAGACTAGGAATAAAAGAAAAGAAATCTACTCTTATCACTACTATTCCACATAGTTCTAAAAGTTATAATTAGGGTCAATAAGATAAGCAACAGAAAAAAGACACACAAATCTAAAAGACAGATATAAAGTGGTTCTTATTTGCAAATGACAACATGGTCTATGCAGAAAATGTCAAGCAATCCAGTCAAAAGGGTCTAAAACTCATATGTTTAGCAAGGTCACAGAATACAGGAGCACCATTAAAAAAATCAATTACAACTGGATGTGGGGCATAAACAATGAATCTTGTAACGCTGAAAAAAATAAAATAAAATTTAAAGAATCAATTACATTTCTTTACATTAGTAATGGAAACACAAAACTTTTAACACAATACCATTTATGGTCATTAAAAGAATATTTAAATATAAAATCTAACCAATACTGTAACAGATAAAAAACTTACAAAACTACTGAAGGCTCCTGAAGTCAAAGATCTAAAAACATAAATTCCATGCCCACGGACTGGCAGGCTTAACATAGTGACAATGTCAATTTGCTACCACTTTACATATAGGTTTAACACATTTTTTACCCAAATCCTACCACATTTTTTAGAAGATTAAAGCAAGATTATTCTAAAATGTATATGGAGGGGCAGGTGACGCAGTCAGTTAAGCACCTGCCTTTGGCTCAGGTCACGTTCCTAGAGTTTCAGGACAGAGCCCTGCCAGTGTAGTTGGGCTTTCTGCTCAGCGGGCAGTCTGCTTCTCCTTCTGCCTCTGCTCCTCCCCCACTCATGCTTGCTCACTCTCTCTCTTAAATATATAAACAAAATCTTTTAAAAAATAAAATAAAAGGTATATGAAAAGACGAAGAAAAATAGCTAAAATCATTTAAAAGCAGAATAAAATGAGTGAAATTCTCTACCTAATTTCAAGCCTTATTACACTCTAATCAATACTGTGTAATATTGGTGGAAGGGTTTACATAAGATCAACAGAGAAAGATCAATAAGAAAATAGAGAATCCAGAAACAGACACATACAAGTATCAACAACTGATGTTTGACAAAACAGCAAAAGAAATACAATGGAATAATTGTTGTCCATTTAATAAATAGTGTAGGAGCAACTGAGAATCCATGGGAAATATGGACATTTAA
Source organism: Spilogale gracilis (assembly GCA_004023965.1). NCBI lineage: Eukaryota > Metazoa > Chordata > Mammalia > Carnivora > Mephitidae > Spilogale > Spilogale gracilis. The sequence continues at coordinate 57,414 of PITA01008327.1, read as the reverse complement.
CTAAATCTTATACCATATACAAAAAACAACTGAAAATGAAACATAGGTTAAAATGTAAAATTAGGGGTTCCTGGGTGGCTCAGTTAAGTGTCTACCTTTTGCTCAGGCAGTGATCCCTCAGTGGGGACTCTGCTTTTCCTTCTGCTCTGCTCCTCCTGCTTGTGCACTCTCTCTGCGTCAAGTATATAAGTGAAATCTTCAACAAAATAAAATAAAATAAAATAAATATAAAATGTAAGAATAACAACTGTAAAACTTCTAGAATAAAACTTAAGAAAAAATTGTTTGGATCGAAGGCTAGGTAAAGAGAGTTTTGACATAAAACCAAAAGCACAAACATAAAAGGAAAATACTGACAAACCAGACTTCATCAAAATTTAAAAAAAATTTTTTTATAAAAGATCCTGTTAAAAGGATGAAAACACAAGCTACAAACATAGAGAAAACATTTGCAAATCACATATCTGATGAAACCCTTGTAACTGCAACACACAAATATCTCCCAAAATTCAACATTAAGAAAACAATTCAATTAGAAAATGGGCAAACGAGATAAACAGATATCACTAATGAGAATATATGGATATAAAGTAAGCCCATAGTCAACCTTTAACCACTAACAAAATGCAAAATAATGCTACAATGACATTTCACATTTATTACTATAACAAATTTTTTTAATTAATAAAAATATAAAATCTGGCAAGGTTTTGAAGAAACTGACTCAAACCTTGCTAGTGGAAATAATATGAATATAGGAAAATAAATGAATAAACACACAACTTCCAGCTGATCCAGCAATTGCACTCCTGAGCCTTTATCCCGGGGAAATGAAAATTTATTTTCCACTAAAATATCTGTACACAATTGATCATTATAGCTTTATTTGTAATAGCCAAAAATGGGAAACAACTCAGTATCTCTCAAAAAACTGAATGGTTAAACAAATTTACTGAAGGAAACTTTTAAATTATAGCAAATCATAATTAAAGATATATCAAATTTATAAATGAAAGTTTCAAAATTGAAAAAATCCGTATCATGGAATGTTACTTAACAATAAAAATGAACTATTAATGCCCTCAACAACTTTGATGGATCTCAAGGTCATTATGCTGAAAAAGAAGGGTAATCTTTCGGTAATGTATTACCATTTATATAATATTTGGAAATTACAGAACTATAATGATAGAGAACAGGATGGTGTCTAGGGGTTAAGGGAAGGGTGCGAATATATATAATCTTTGTAGTGACAGAATAATTCTGTATCTTGATTGCTCACAGTAGTGATTACAGGAACTACATGTCATAAAATGACATAAAACTATATACATACAATGTACCAATGTCAATTTCTTACTTTTAATATTGTACTCTAATTATGTAAGATATAACCATTGGGGAAAACTGAACATCCCTGTATTATCTTTACAACTTGCTGTTATATCCTGTCTTATATTTATTCCAAAATAAAAAGTATGAAAAAATGAATAATCCATTAGAAGATAGAATGAATTAAGACAGTTGGGTATGGGGACAAAAATCAAAGTCTGAGCAGGTGCCGTGTGCAATGAATTGTGTTGGATGGTATTTAGCTTCCTTGAGTAGCTATAACAAAGTGTATGGCTTCAAAGGACAGAAAGTTATTGTCTCACAATCATGGGGGCTTAAAATCTGAAGTCAAGGGGACAGCAGGGCCATGCTTCCTTCTTTGCTTTTCTCAGCTTTTAGTGATGGTCGCAATCCTGTCACTCCTTGGCTTACCGATACATCACTCCGACCTCTGCTTCCTTTGTCACATAGATTTTCCCCCTTATGTGTGTCTTTGTCTTCACATGTCACATGTTTTCACACTGTGTACACCCTACTCCATATGCTCTCATCTTAACTAGTCATGTCTGCAAAGAATATTTCCAAACAAGGTCATATTTTGAGGTTCTGGATGGGCAGGAATTTGTGGGGAGTCACTATTAAACCCAGTACAGATGGGCAACAGAATAACACATGAGATTTCTGGATGGGGTTGGTGCCAACTGAAGAGAAAAATCATGAAGCTGTGGGTAGAGGACAAGGATAAGAAAACCATGTCAAAAAGAGAGGTATAGAGAGTGTGTGGCCCTGAGAGATGAGGCTACACTTTGCTGTATTAACTGCTTTTTCCATTACACCACCAAAACACTCTCCTTATCCCCACTTTTGCTTGTTTGAAACACAGAAATATGATTAGTAGTGATCTGTAGAAAGATCAGTCTCACCATGGTATACGGGATGTACTCAGAAGAGAAAGCTGAAAGTGAGTGATCAGTTAGGAGGACACAGTAATGCTGTACATGAGTAACAATGAGGTTTTAAACAATGGGGATAGAGAGAGTAGGCAAAAGCCATTGTCAAACAAATTAATTCAGCATTTATTTAACTCTCATCTGTATACTTATTCTAGTGTTCTTTTACCACTGACACTCCAAAAACATTTAATAGGGAAAAAAAAAACAAACAACAACAACAAAAAACATAGGTTTTAATAATACAAATCTATAAATTCAAAAACTGTAAACCCATTTCTTTGTGGTATTTCATAAAGAATTTGTTCCTTTCAATGGAGGCAAAATAATTTTAGGTTTTATATATATATATATATATATATATATATATATATATATACACACACACACATATAGATATGTGCTATAAATTCAATATTTGAATAAATATATAAATCTTCTCCTGTTTGTGGTTCCTTAATTTGGGCTATTTTTCTATTTGTGGTTTTGTATTCCTGTTCAACTGCCCTTATGCTCATAAATTTCACTCATGTGCAACATTTTGCATTTATGAGCTGGTGTTCTCCAGCACAAGACTATGGACACCGGGCTCTCCTCCTTATAAAGATAATTGGTCAACAAAGAGTTTGAACCTTCAACCTTTATCTCATTATCAATTTCCTTTAACCAGATTAACTAGCAGGACAAGTGTTTTACTATTAGAGCAGGAAAAATCCACTAGGTTTTCATTCACAAAAACATATACCAAGTAGTCCAAACCAATGTAGAATTCAGATAGCAAGGATTTTCTAGAATACTAGGCCAGAGATAAATATAGAACCATTAACATCTGTACATGCCCAAAGACTCTTTTTTAAATCCTACAAATAGAGCAAGATCATTATTTATAAGATATATATGGGCTGAAAAGTAACCTAAAAACCAGACTTGATAACAACATAAGACTATTTTTTAATCAGAAACAGAATGTACATTGATGGGAAATAGCATACAAGTGATCAAAGAAAATCTTTACAAATAAACATCTGAACTTTTTTGCAGTAGGGAACAATTTTAGATAATTTATGTTCTTCTGAAACTCATTTGTATTCTACTCTAAATATACAGCAGCCTAAAAGGTTGAGAAAATCTGGGCCAGAGACCTAAATACAGAGCTCCGAGGAGGATTGCTGGCTGGATGCAAGCTCATTTATGTAACCACTGGTCTAGCATTTTATCAATGTGAGGAATAGAGTTATTTGCTTCACTGTAGCCAGTGGGATGCACTCTGTATACCAATATGTAACAGTGAGAGAAAAAGAATTGCAATGTACTGATTAGGAAGTTATTTCCTAAAGCAAGAGCAAAGTGAAAATAGTTTTAGAATGATTCTAACGTTTTCAGTATACTGAGATTTCCACACATTTTTCCAGAAAAGTAAAGTTTTATAAGAACATAGGATTTTCCTAAATATCTGAAATCTTAAATTGGTGTCAAAAGGCTTTTAAAAAATGCCAACATTGCTTTTTCTGATTAAAGAAGTTATTAAACAAAACCAATTCTTTTTGTGCCTCCCTTTTCATAAAGTTCTCTTCTAATAGTTCTTCTCTTTGACTTATTATATGCCTCTGTGCAGCATTTTAAAAAGAAAATACATTTCTTACACTGGGGATATCACATCATCTCATAGACCTAGACTTCTTACCTTCCATTAATTTTTAGAAGGACAAATTTATCACTCTAAACTAATTAATAGTTTGACAGACATGGTTGAAAGCACGGTAAAGCTAGTAGAGAAAGTTAGTAGAGAAAAAATATCTAGTAATTAAAATTTTAGATAAATTAGGATTTGGATTACAGATAAAATGACCTATTATAAATGACAAAAATTAATGAATATACTCTTTTTTAAAGTGTGAAATAGCAGTCTATTTTGTACCAGGGAAACATCAGAGTGAATGTATTTTTATATTTCAGAAACCTCTTCAAAAAGATGTCTTTTTAGGGCACCTGGGTGGCTCAGTTGGTTGGGTCACTGCCTTCGGCTTGGGTCATGATCCCAGAGTCCCAGGATCGAGTCCAGCATCATACTCCCAGCTCTATGGGGAGTCTGCTTCTCCCTCTGGCCTTCTCTCCTCTCATGCTCTCTCACTCACTCTGTCTCTCTCAAATAAATAAATACATAAATAATCTTTAAAAAAATAGTAAAAATAAGAAAAAAAAAGATGTCTTTTTCTCAATTTTCTATATTTTTCAGAGTGGTGGCTGTAAAGACATATTGCCAAGAATTAAAGTGCAAAAGATTACATTTCAAAAAGAGACTGGCATTATTAAAGTAACACACAGTATTAGTTTTTGACAGAAAAGGTGGTGGAAGGTAACAGAGTATGATGACTAAAAGGGAGTTAGTAATTTTCATGTGTTTAAAAGTAAGTTTTCCTGATACGTATCTAACGTGTAAGATTTTGCAAATTTTCTCTAGTTAATGTCTAAGGTTATGCTTTTATAGCACATACTCATTTCTCTTCTTATATTTGATTCTATCTGCCTTGCACAGTAATTCTCAAACCTTATGGTACAGGAAAATCACCTGGACAGGTCATTAAAATACAAGTTGTTAGGCTATACTGTCAGAGTTTCTGATTCAGTAGCTCTAGAATGGAGCCCAAATTTGAATTTCTAGCAAGTTTCTGGGTGATGCAGACAAAGCTGGTCCAGGGATCACATATGGAGAACACATGGGTAAATACCCTTCTTTATACCACTACAGAAACCACATTCAGACTGACAAAAGACACAACCTTAATATAGAATCAATTAGAATTGAAGTGCATTCCCTCACCATCTACATAAACACATGCCCATGGCTTATTATGACTCAGTGATGTCCTAGTTGAGCTGAAGCCTGAAAGCCTGTGGACCCAACTGAAGTTTCGCTAGTGGTTACAAAGGAGCTTAAACACTTACTGGGGTCTCTGGTTCATCTCAATGATGATCTGGGTGTCATGGAAATATTTGCTTAAAAATGTTTTGTTGCTATTATTATTGCCACCCATTCTTTCAGTTTAGGAAAGACTAACTCACTGAATGTACTGGATATTAATGAAACAGCATTTACTTTGCTGTGAGCAGGAGGAGTCTTTAGAGAAGACATGGAAGATGTTTAAAAGCACAAGAAAAGAGGCTGTTAGATAAGTGTTTTTTTATGGTGAGAAAATATTTATTTTATTTTCCCTATAAAAATTAATTTTCTTAATTTAATACTACTGTTATTGATATAACTATCTCCATACACATGTGAAAACATGTCTTTATAATTTTTGATCTTCAAATTTATTTTTAATAATTTATTTTATTTTTTCATTGCCCCAAGATTCATTGTTTATGCATCACACTCAGTGCTCCATGCAATATGTGCCCTCCTTAACACCCATCCCCAGGCTGTTAGATACGCTTAATGGTCAAAATACTTAGGAAATCTCTAGAAGCTTCTTAAAATTCCATAGATGAAATAAATTTTCTCAAACCCATGGTTGCATACACGGCTAAGGTTGTACAGCAAATAAAAAAGAGTTATTCATCTTATCCTTGGAACCTTATACAGATGACCTAAGGCATTTTCTACCTTATCTGTGAAACCATCATCAACAAAATTGTACCATCTTAAGTGCTACTAGACCTTAAAAAAAAAAAAAAAAATTATAGGGGCGCCTGGGTGGCTCAGTTGGTTGAACGACTGCCTTCGGCTCCGGTCATGATCCTGGAGACCTGGGATCCAGCCCCACATCAGGCTTCCTGCTGGGCGGGAAGCCTCCTTCTCCCTCTCTCACTCCTCCTGCTTGTGTTCCCTCTCTGGCTGTGTTTCCCTCTGTCAAATAGATGAATAAAATCTTTAAAATATATATATATATATACATGTACCATTTGTGATGAGGATACAGAAAATGATTTAAGTATGAGGCACTGGCTCATTCCAATTTTTATTAACATTACCTCTGTCCTAAGATTCACTTCCTCCTTCCCGTCCTATCTTTACTCTGTCCCTCTCCACAGGTTTCTTCCTAATGGATATGGAACAAGTTCATTTCTTTCTGAAGTCTAAAAAGATTTTCACTTTACTTTCCACCTACTTTTATACATGTTGATCTCCCGGAAATGGCCAGGCTTAGCCTAGGGCTCCCATTCCTTTCCTACATTATATTTACAGAACACAGTGATAGAGGTTTTTTGTTTTTTGTTTTTTTTTTTCTCTCACTCTCTCTCTTCTGCCACTGATCACATTGTTTATCCACTTACATCCTGTTAAGAAAATTCTAAATATTCCCAAGGAGGTCCCTATTTTGCTTCTCACCAACATCTGTATTGTGTGAGAATGACTTGAAAATCAAGATCCACCCTCCCCCCAAAAAACATCTCTGTGTTGCAGTTTGTATTTTGCCGGATGGGTGCATGGGTGACACAGCCACTGTCCCTAAAGTCCATATATATTCTGCTACCATAGCTCTTCCTGAAAACACAGGCAGTAAACAGTCCTTAACAGGTTAAAAAAAAAAAAAAAATACTTTGAGGTAGCTTAGAGGCAGTCTAACCTGCCTAATTAAATCCAGTTCCTTCCAATTTAATTCCTTATATATTTAAGACATTGACCAAGTTGCAAGCCTCCTTAGAGGAGGTGCGTTGTTGCCAGAGTGGACCTGTAGCTTTCATGTGTTTGTTTGATAAGATGCCTTGATTGCTGTTGTCCTACACTGCTAGACTATTCCCACGCTTCCTATGACAGCACTGGACTCTGGCCCAGCTGCCTTAGTAAGGCCTGTCTGAGGCCCTCCTCCCCCACATCTCAAGCCATAATTTGATATTTTACTCCCTGAAACCTCAACCGTTTTGTACAGATTTCTACTATTGCACTTATTGGTGCCATTTTCTCACTAATCTGCACAGTAGCCTCAAGAAGTTGTTATTATCTCTATCACAGGGATTCACCATCCCCATTACTGGGGCCCACAGTGATTTTCTATCTTGTTAACCGTGACACACCGAGAAAGCCGTGCAATTTGGTCCCTCGCATGACATGACCATGCTTTTATTAACATATATCATGAATTTTCCCATCACTGCTTTGTTTACTGAAATGAAGTTTCTTTATTTTTTTTTTTTTAAAGATTTTATTTATTTGACAGAGAGAAACACAGCGAGAGAGGGAACACAAGCAGGGGGAGTGAGAGAGGGAGAAGCAGGCTTCCCGCCGAGCAGGCAGCCCGATGTGGGACTCGATCCTGGGTCTCCAGAATCATGACCTGAGCCGAAGGCAATTGCTTAACCAACCGAGCCACCCAGGCGCCCCTGAAATGAAGTTTCTTTAAAGTTAAATTACTTCTCGTAAATCAGCACATACACATCCAGCATTCAGAAGTTGCTGGAACAAGGTTATTGATGATCAAGGAGCTGAGCAATTCACCAGCCCTGTGACCACAGCACTGACTCTCCAGGCCCCCGCATTAACTGTACCTGTAGAGAGTGTCTTCAGTTTCACTATCAAATTAAAAGTTCGCATCTAACAAGGACCTGAAGAAATGTATATGAAACTAGTGGGACAAAGAGAAATTGAGAATCTGGGAAGAATAACAGACATATCTGTTTTGACGAACGGATAGCTGAAGAAGGGTAAACGAGACAGAATTCACATCATGGTGCTGAGAAATGATGATAGTGGGCACAGAATTAAAAAAGCCAATAGGAAAAGCATTATATGAATAGAAAACTTTAAATAGACTTTCCAGCTCTCTTCCCTGAAAATCAACTCTGAAATCATGGGGGTTTATCACAGCCAGTTTTTCAAGTGTGGTCAGCTCTGACAAAAACCTACACAAGGCCCTTTGTAGCTCTCAGGATTTTGTGGGCAAAATCTATACCTGGAACTGTAGTTAAAATGCAGCCTCCCCTTCCCCCACCAGAGAGATTCTACTGCACCAGATTAGGGGTGGTTCTTAACTATCTCCATTGTTGCCTGAGTGGCTCAGTTGGTTTGGTTAAGCAACTGCCTTCATCGCAGGTCATGATCCTGGAGCCCTGGGATGAAGTCCCTCCCATACAGGGCTCCCTGCTCAGCAGGGGATTGGCTTCTCCCTCCAAACTTTCCCCTCTTCTGCTCTCTATCTCATTCGCTCTCTCTCTCAAATAAATAATATCTTAAAAAAATCACCATTGTTATAAGACATTTGGGGTGATTCTGAGATCAGAATCAGGCCTTTACAACAATTTGAGAAACCCTGGATTGTGCCTGTATCTAAGATTTTAAGACAGGATAAAGAATCTACTTATAGTTGAGTTTATTCCCACCAAATAGTTTAATCCCTACCAAGCAGAGATTTCCCCACCAAATTTCCTTGAATATGCAAAAGTAAATTCTTTTATGTACTACATTAAAAAAAGTCAAAATCCCAGGTGCTTGTATATTACATTTATATCCTAAGAAAGAAAAGCATTAGCAGTCTCCTCCCCATTGTAGATTAATGGGATACAAATCATCAATCCACACAGGGATATGATTTGTGTCTATTTTCACCATGTTCATTCCAATAAAAAGTGCTTTTATTAAAAATATATATGGATTAAAAAAACAACAAAACAAAACAAAACCTCAGCAGAGATTAGTGGTGTGCCTAAATAGACAATATTTACAAGAAGAAAATACAGATTAACTATAGTTTAAATATAACTGAAAGTTTATTATCCTGAAATCATTACATTGTCCATAATAAAGTGATTTTCCAAGGTTAATAAACTTGACAGAACTTCATTTGCATTAAACCCAATGATTTATAAGTGAAATGAATAGCAGTTTGATAGCTGTGTAGGAAGTCTTATGTCTGCTTTGTGCCTATGAAGACATAGTGTAAATACATCAAAACTCACCTAAAGAAAGTGTAGGTACTTTATTCATTTGGTATTTTGGAAAACTTCACCTTCTCTAATAAAATGGTAAAAAAAAAAAAAAAAGGAGAAGACAAAAAAGAAGGAGAATAGCTTTCCATCAACTCAAATATTTTCCTTTGGAATTTCAGATTTGTCAATGAGCAAAAGATTGCCCTGTGAAGAGTTGTTTAAAAAGAGGAATCCCTGGGGTGCCTGGGTGGCTCAGTGGGTTAAAGCCTTTGTCTTCTAAATCCCTTGGGTGCCTGGGTTGCTCAGTGGGTGAAAGCCTCTGCCTTCCGCTCAGGTCATGATCTCAGGGTCCTGGGATGGAGGCCAGCATGTGGCTCTCTGTTCAGCAGGGAGCCTGCTTCCTCCTCTCTCTCTGCCTGCCTCTCTGCCTACTTGTGTCTCTTTCTGTGTCAAATAAATAAATAAAATCTTTAATAAAAGAGGAAACCCATATTAAATGGCAAAGTGTAGTGGCACATAGATCTGATTGTTTTTCATCTTTTTTACAGATTAATAGTATAAGTGATTTTGCATTCTGCAGCCAAATTACCATCTGTTTTATTTCCTTAATCACATTATTTTCATAGCATCTCGATTTGACAGGTGGGGCAAAATAACAACCATGTTTAGAGAACACTTTTCTCTCTCTTGGAATATTTGGTATACCTGTGCATAAGGCATTACATACAATGGGATCTCAACATGGATAAAAGTCCATCAGATATCTGTGCAGTTGAATTCCAAGTTCCTGTGCCTTAAAATCATTTCTTTATTATCACATTGCTATCTACTCTTAATATATCCTGTGTATTTTGAGAGATTCTATTGTTTATGTTTTTATTGAATGTATAAGACACATCCAGGACTCTTCCTTTGAGCTAAGAGGTTCATAAAGTGTACTAGATTGTTCCAAGGATGGAAGGATGAATGAACAGATGCATAAACAAATGATAAAGGGATAAATGAATGGTCCAGATAAATTTTTCCAGATACAGAAAGCAAGTTAAACTAAGATTTTGCTGAGAATAAGTACAAAGCATAAAAGAAGCTTCTTTGGATTTCACTCAACAACTGTTCTTCCTCCATCTTAAAGTGTGCAACACATTCATTATACACACCTGTGCACACACTCATTCGTATTTATTGTGTTTATAAGCCTATTCTCTATGTAACTATTCTTTCTGAAGACTGAGACTCTTATCAAATAAGAGAATGACATAATCTTCCTCAAATCTATCAGAGAGACAATGGAAAGTTTTTCTAAAGCTTTATTGAGATAAAATTCACCCATTCAAAGTATTCACTTCAGCCTTCTTCATGTATTCACAGGGTTGTGCAAACATTAACACAACATAATTTTAGGACTTTTTCAGTACCCCAAAAAGAAACGCCAAACACACGAGCAGGCCCTCCTCTTTTCTGTTTCCCCGCATCCTTCCACCAGACTCAACCTTATCAATTATTAATCTACTTGCTGTATATAAGTATTTGCCTATTCTGGATCTTAAAATAGATAAAATTACATAATATGTCCTGTTATGTGGCTGCCTTCTTTCAGTTAGCATGTTCCCATGTTCCATCAATGTTGTAGCATGTATTTCATTCTTTTATATCACTAAATATTACTCCATTGTATAGATATACCATGACTTGAGTCTTTTATCCATTCATCAGCTGATGAACCTTTATGATGTGTCCACTTTGGGATATTATGTAGCTATTTCATTTGACTCAGAGTTCAGCTCAGAGTGAGAGCATCAAATAAAATATTTTACCCCATATTACTACAGAACGGGCGACATACTTAAGGCTGCCATTCAGTTGGGGCAAACAAGAGTCTATGAATATAAAGGGAAACCAAACTATAGAACACTCATGAAAAAAATTGAGGAAGACACAAAGAAATGAAAAAACATTCCATGCTCATGTATTGGAAGAACAAATATTATTAAAATGTCTATGCTACCTACAGCAATCTATAAATTCAATGCAATCCTTATCAAAATACCATCAACTTTTTTTCACAGAATTGGAACAAATTATCCCATAATTTGTATGGAAACAGAAAAGTCCCCAAATAGCCAACATAATGTTGAAAAAGAAAACCAAAAAGCTGGTGGTATCACAATTCTGAACTTCAAGCTCTATTACAAAGCAGTAATAATCAGGGCAGTATGGTACTGGCACAAAAGACACATAGATCAAGGGAACAGAATAGAGGGACCAGAAATGGACCCTCAACTCTATGATCAACTAATCTTCAACAGAGCAGGGAAAGATGTCCAATGGAAAAAATACAGCCTCTTCAACAAATACTTTGGGGAAAATTGGACAACCACATGCATAAGAATGAAATGACCATTTCCTTCTACCATACATAAAAATAGACTCAAAATGGATGAAAGGCTCAAACATGACACAGGAATCGATCAAAACCCTTGAGGAGATCACAGGCATCACCAACTTTGCAGTCCAGTACCCACAGTACTAACTCTGGATTCACATAAGATAGTTAAAGTAATTTCTATGTGTGCAGCAGGACTCCATTTCCCTACAAAACAGTCCACCCTTAAAACACAAGCACTCAAACTAACAGCCTTCATTGTACCTTCCTGCATGAGGATAAGAAAACAAAAAATGGGATTCAGGCATATCCAGAAAAAGGCCAGTGTGATAGTAATATGTAAGCAGTAAAAATTTATTTAATAAAAGCCCCCCTTTTAGGTAAAATTAAAGTGTGTACTGAAATAATTCATCTTCTGTCAATTTCACCTAATCTCTCACCACAAATACATTTGATGTTATTTTTATGGTACAACAACCTGAATCCACTACATGCAAAGTCCTACTTGGGGAGGGTTTTGTGGGCCATAGCATGATTCTAACAAAGAGTCAATGAAAATGATAAAATGTTTTCAGTACGAGTCTATTCTCATTAAAAGAAGCACTACATTTTACTAATGTTAAGAATGTGTCACCTTCATAAGGACATAAAATTCAGGAGGGCTGAATCAACTATCTCTCTGTTCACCTCTGTATTCTCAGCACTAGGTGCTAAGTCAGCAACCTGTCCATCTTTCAGTGTTCGAGAGCAGGATAATTTTACAAAATATATTCCTCTTCATGTGACATTAAAGAATTGACAATCTCTGTCCAAACTTGTGCTAAGGTTTAATAGCACAATTCCTAAAAGAAACATGAAAGAACAAGAAATGCTCAAAAGATCTTTTCTAGCCTTGGGCAATAGCCTGAAATCACACACACACACACACACACACACACACACACACACACACACATATACACACACACTCACACACACACACACACACACAGAAAAAGAGTAAAATCTGAAAACACTAAGATTCAACATTTTGCTGGAAGTAAAGGAATACTTAACAGCTAAAAAAATAGTTTAAACTTAAATAACCCTATCAAAAAATTCTAAGTTGTTACACATCTTTGGGGAAAGTTAGAAATATTTACACTTAAAAATATGGGAGGGTTCATGGAGTATTCCTGGATAAGACTACCAGTGAATACCATGTACAAATATCTGTCTCTTTAAAATATTGGTTTTATCTTTCAAAACTCCTTAAACATGGATATTTTATCTCATTTAATAACTATGATTTAAAAAGTGTTCCTTATCTTTTTAATGTAAAAAAGTTTTAAGTATTAGAGCTGGAATTCAAAATTATATCTGCCATCTTATAAATCCTTTATGGTCTTTTTGGTTCTCCAGTCTTTCAATAATGTGATCAGACTGATTCAATAACCCATATGTAAAAAGTGCACTCATTATTTAATGTAGAACCTATTCCATTTCAAAGCAATGTCATATGCAGTCACATGGATACACCTAGTCCTGCATTTAAAAGGACAAACCAGACATATGACAGAATCATTTAATTTTGTCTCTCTTTTACTCATATTCAGCATGTCAAGTGGCATACATATTACTGATTTAGGGAAATATTTCACTATTATGAAAATGAATGAGCTGTAGTATGACAACATGAAGAATCAGGCACTACTTTATTTCCACTGAAGTGAGCAATGGAATTGGAAACACAGCAAAACTGGTTACTGTCCTGACTTCAGAGTGCCAAAAAATGGAATTGTTTGAAAGAGGCCTCTTCCTTAGTTAACTGCAATCAGTTAACTAGTCTCTGAGTTCACAAACACCAGCATCTTCCCTTTACTCCCTACTAGGAAACTTATAACCAAACATCACCTTATAACCGAATGTCACCCCTAAAAGATGCTAGCTTGTCTATTCAAAGTTGTGGTTAATAGAATATGAGTTGAGGTTTCCTAAGCAACCAAAACATTGAAATCTTTTTAAATTTCAAGGAAATTTTTAACAAGTGTGTGTGTGTGTGTGCATGTATACATTTAGTAAGTATATAAAATATATATATATATATATATATATATATATTTAAATCTACCACTTAAGAGAGCCTTTCAGAATTTAAGATAATGTATTCATCATGTTCACCTAGTAAATGTCTTGTTTTTAAAAAAGAAAAAAAAATCTATATTGGTGATTCTCTAGGGTAAATGATTTCTTATCTTTATGTATGGTAATCATATGATACATTCAGATATTGTCTTTTGAAGTTAAGAATTGGATTAACTTATGACTCTACCCATTAGTGAAACACATAAGGATTTGTAAAACTACCAAAACACCCAAGGGCACCCTTTACTAACTGTGTGATCAACAAGCAAGCTCCTCCAACTCTATGCACTTCAGATTCCTCATCTACCAAATGTGGAAATAGTCTCATGAGACTCTATGAGGATTCAATTAAATATTCTAACTGTAAACTTAGAATAATGCCTGACAAATGGCACTACAGACAAAGGGCTGATATCCAAGATCTATAAAGAACTCCTCAAACTCAACACCCAAAAAAAGCGTGATCACATCAAAACATGGGCAGAAAACATTAATAGACACTTTGCCACAGAAGACATACAAATGGCTAACAGACATATGAAAAAATGTTCATCATCATTAGCCATCAGGGAAATTCAAATCAAAACCATATTGAGATACCACCTTACTCCAGTTCAAATGGCCAAAATTAAGGCCATTAAGACAGGAAACAAGTGTTCGATGGGCTGCGGAGAAAGGGGAACCCTCTTACACTGTTGGTGGGAATGCAAGTTGGTGCAGCCGCTTTGGAAAACAGTGAGGAGATTCCTTAAAAAATTAAAGATAGAGCTACCCTATGACCCTGCAATTGCACTACTGGGTATTTACCCCAAAGATACAGATGTAGTGAAAAGAAGGGCCATATGTTCCCCAATGTTCATAGCAGCAATGGCCACAATCGCCAAACTGTGGAAAGAGCCAAGGTGCCCATCAACAGATGAATGGATAAAGAAGATGTGGTACATATATACAATGGAATACTATGCCTCCATCAGAAAGGATGAATATCCAACTTTTGGAGCAACATGGACAAGACTGGAGGAGATTATGCTGAGTGAAATAAGCCAAGAAGAGAAAGTCAAGTATCATATGGCTTCACTTGTGGAGCATAAGGAGTAACATAGAGGACATTAGAGTAAGTAAAGGAAATGTGAACTAGGGTAAATCAGAGAGGGAGACAAAGCATGAGAGACTTTGGACTCTGAGAAACCAACTGAGGGTTTTGGAATGGAGGGGGCGGGGGATGGGTGAGCCTGGTGGTGGGTATTAAGGAGGCACGTATTGCATGGGGCACTGGCTGTGGTGCATAAACAATGAATCTTGGAACACTAAAAAAATAATTATTTCAAAAAAGAAAGAATAATCTTGATGTAATTGAACATAATGTTTATTGCACATAAGTAGTGAGTAAACATGATTCCAAACTAGTATAGAGAGAATCAGTAACTATTAAATCTTTACTTTTATACATGTTAAGGACTTCCTTTTAAAATCAATAGATTGAAAAAACGTATCAAGAAATTAGGCTCACTTAAGAAGTCTTTATGGAAAGGGGGAAAAAAAAAAGAGGAGGTTCAAGAGATAAATAATAGGATAGAGTGCCAGTATGTAATCTTATTTGAGAAAATGATAATTAACACTTTGCAATATTTTTATAAGAGCTTAACAGAAACTATTATTGATTTTAGAAGATTGACAACAATCAAAACAAACATTTAATGTATCACTCCAGACAAATACAGAAACAATGGCTGTGGCAAGATTGGTTCTCAAACTGTAGAACGCAGTAAGATAAAATGTCACCACTAAATCCACAAGCAAAATTGCTTAAGCTCATTCTCAGATTGTAGACCTCCTTCCTTTAGCATATGTTTCTGACAAAGGTAAGCAAACATAAGCCAAATTACATTCCCATAACCCTGAGGCCAAAAGGAAATGTAGCCCAAGTATACCTAATAATTCTTTCGGCTAGAGAAGTATTCATATTAGAATTCCTATACCATGAACAATGAGATAGTCCCAATATTAAAACTAAAATTTTAAAAAGCGTGGACACTGAAATTAAATTATATATTTTAAGTGGGAGCTATGTGTTATATAAAAATCAGTTAGTCAACTAGCATGCAAATCATATAGAATTTGGGTGCAGAGAAATCCAGAAATGACAATCTGGCAGCTTAGCAACTTATCAAACAAGCACATATAATATCCTTACAAATAATTGTCATTTCTGGGGCACCTGGGTGGCTTAGTCGTTAAGCGACTGCCTTCGGCTCAGGTCATGATCCCAGAGTCCCTGGATTGAGCTCTGCATCGGGGTCCCTTCTCAGCAAGGAGTCTGCTTCTCCCTCTCCCACTCCCCCTGCTTGTGTTCCCTCTCTGGCTGTGTTTCTCTCTGTCAAATAAATAAAACCTTTAAAAAAATTGTGGAAAATCTAAGATTTGATAAAAGTGAATTAAATTATAACAAATCAATAATTAATTGAAGTACCAACAGAGAAGTCATGTCACTATAAGAAGAAAATTGTGGGGTTAAAGATGAAAATTAAAATTACTCAAAATACTTGAAATAAATGTTTACATGTTGTGAGGAAATTCAATGATGCCTCTAACACAGTGATTTAACTTTGCAACTACAGACAAGCACCTAATTAAACAAGAGCTACATAGAGCATGCATTAAGTAATGCAACTTAGCATAATCATTTATAAATATTATGAGGAATCTAATTCACTTATTCTCACACATCAGCAGTATGACACAACAGGTGGTTGACAGATCATTTGATTTATTGGAATTAGCTGTAGATAGAATTAAATCAGATAGCATTCTCTAGCATTCCCCACTATAAGGGTGATGAAATTTTTCTTTGTTTCTCCATCCATCTATTCATGCAGCCACAAACCACATTTTGGATGACTGGAAACAAAACAAAACAAAACAAAACAAAATAGCCCACAACAATGAACTTCACATAAGAAGAGAAACTGGAAAATTGGACCTGACTGCTAAGAAAAACAATAGTTCCCACAGGATATGTCTGATAATAGAAGACAACAAGCATCAAGGGCTTGTCCAGACATTATCTTTGAACACATTTGTTCATTTAATTATTCAAGTCTCCCTTTGATGCAGGTCCTATTACTAGATCATTTTCCTATGAGAAAATCATACAGAGAGTTTGGTAACTTTCTTGATGTCACTTAGTTGCTAGGAGAAAAGTGTATATTCCAGTACAGAAATCTGACTCTAGAGTTCCCACTCTAAAACATCAAGTATTGCATTCCATGCAGAAATATTGTTTTGGTATATAATCCCTGAAATTCCTCTCCGTCCCTCTAAATTTCTTATTAAGGAGGAAATTTGGAACTGACTTCTGTAAAATTCTCCCACCCACTAGCTCACTGCAATGCTTCTCTTCTCTGAAATCCTACAGAATTATCATCATTTGGGAACAAGTCATGGTCTGCCCAATGACAGATCTGAAACTAATTCACAGAACTATCACTATATATTACATAGTTATCATTTTTTCACCTTTAAAATTTTGTCTAGTCAACTCTCAGCTCCTTCAGTTCATAAATCTTACTAATTTATTTTCCTCTCTAGGGAATGCAGTGTCACTGAAAGAGTAAGGAAAACAGAATTTTTCTGTCTAGACAAAATTGTGAAGATGAACTCTCCCAGATCCTCCATGCCAGTACAATGACAGATCCTGGGACAAACTGAAAGAAGACAACCGAAGGAGAGCTCTAAAAGGTAGAAAATGAAAAGGAGTTGATTAGGGGCTCTAGGACTGGAAGAAAAGCTCAGAAGGGAGGTGTCATTCAGCCCTCCACTCATTAGAGGAAGGACGTTAGGCGCAATATTCCCTGACCTTCTGTGTAAAAACAAAGGCAGAGCAGGTAGGCTCACCAGCTCCTCTAGCATAGAAAGGGAGTACCACCACAAATATGTTGAGAAAAACTAGTGAAAATCAGAAACCATTGTGAAGGTAAGTGCCCAGCGGAGATGGCCTCTTCCCTCGCCTGGCTCTTCTCTCCCATCCAGAGGCATCATCTCGCCAGGTCACAAAAGCAGCGTGCAGCTACAAAGCGTGCCCATCCTGGGAAGCCAGTTTGTTTCCTAGGACCTGAGACTACTTTCTCCTACCCAGAGATACTAGACTGTGGGGAAGACCCACAAGGGTAACCCTGCCCCAACAAACAGCCTCTTCAGAGGTGATCTCCATCTACCCTACTTTCTCTGTAATTGAGGGGATATCTTTACACAATAGGTATTGGCCTGGAAATGCTCAGAGTCACCACTGGACAAGGGATTCCTTACCCTGTTTAGGAGCGCTCAAGGGCCTAGCTAGTCTGGGCAATTTCTTCTCTCCTTTCAAGCCGTACCAGCAGGGACCAGTGGATACCCAAGGGACACAAGATAAACCACTGAAACCAAAATAGTACCACACAAGGTCAAAAAATTCAACTGCCAATGATACCAGTCAGTCTACAAAATTATGACAGGACCTGTATGCTGTTAAATTTAAATAGAGTGAATGCCTACTAAAAAGAAAACAAAAACAAAAACAAAACAGAAAAAGCAAAAACCCTTAAATAAGATTCAGACTCTCATAACATGTTCAGCAAAAAGAAAGGAAGGATAAAAAATTATGTGTCATACCAAGAACCAGAAGGATCACAATTTGAAAGTTAAAAGACTATTCTCTAACACCAGCAATGAGATGAATCACACATATTGTAACCTGACAAGAATTTTAAAGCAAACATCATGGAAATGTTTCAGCAAGCAAATTCAAATGTGCTTGAAATAAATGAAGAAACAGAAAATTTCAATAAAGAAAAAGAAGTTTAAAAAACAGAAGTTAAGGAAATGAAAAATAAAATAACAAAAATAAGACTCTCTGGATGAGTTTGATTTTTCAGTGAAGATGAGAAAAGATAGAACAGTGAACTGGAGGACAGAACAAAAGAGTTTACCCAATCTAAGAAACAAGGAATATAGCCTAAGGGACCCATGGAACATTAACAAAATTTCCCACAGACACATCGTAAAATCTACTTCTATCTCATGCACTGTTTTATGTCTGAGTTTTAAATATTCATCATATGTAACTTAACTAACATGCATATCCTACTTCAAAAATGAAGCAAAAGATAGACTATCTTATATTTATACATATATATATATATCACAATCTTTATGTCACATTTTCAGTTTACTTTGGATAAAAATCTACTTGAATTGTATTTTAAAAATGTATACTGTATCAAATATACAATCAAATGGTCAACCATTTTCATTTTTTACAGCAATAACCATAGACTATGCCATTATATTCAAATATATGTAATACATGATATCATGACATATCTCTTACTAAGTATTGATAATGTTATCATTCCTGAAATGATTCACTACATTTTTCAAAATAAAGTAAAATTTTCTTTGTATTTCTTTAATACTCACAATGATAAGGACACCATGTTCTATATCATTTTGTTCCCCAATTTTTCTTTTTCTTAAATGTATGCTTTCATTATTATGAGTAACAGTTGAAAGAAATGGATTTAAGACATTTACTAGACTATATATTTGTAGGTGTTCATATCAGAAATAGGAAAAATACATATGACTGTGGTATTTCAGTATATTCTGTTTCAAGAAACAAAACAAATAAATAAAATATCTGGCATACAATAAAACAAATTTATTGGCTCAAATAATGAAAAGTGAATGGGCAGAGAAGCTTCATGCATGATTTAGTTCAGCGGTGCAATAAGGTCATAATGATTGCAAGTTCATCTATTTCTTCTGCCCTATCTCATGTGATATACCAGGTTTCTTCTAATGTTGTCTCTCCTTTTAGTTCTAAGTAACAATAGGGCTACTTGTTCCTTCATCTACTTCCAAGGGTAGACAGAGGATTTCTTCTGTAAGGTATTTCAGGAGAAAAAAGAAGTTTATTTGTTTCTCTAATAGCTCCAGACATTTCCATATAGATGTTAGTGAAGCACATGGGGTCACATATCAATAACAAGTGTTGCCACTGGATAGGATGTGAGGACAGAACAATCTGCTTTTTTGTACAGTCAAGATGGAGTCTTCTTCACCATGTGTTAGCTGTGCAGGGGAGGTGTTGAGAACATTAAGAAGGGGAAGGGAAGGAGGTATAGGGCAGACAATCACAATATCCATGGCAGAATTATACTAAGAGCTCATCCTCCAGATCCTGACAAAAATCTTAATTCTTAGTAAACCTGACTTGCCATTGTCTTTCTCTGCTGGGATGTGGGAAACCACCAGCCTTTGTTCCAAGTACTTAAAGTGACAAATATTTCCAAAAATTTTCCCTAATTTACTAGGAATTCCAGAATAAACAGTTCAAAGTTAGGAATTCTCAATTAGTTTGAAGTTAGTTGGCCTAGTATAAACAAAACACGTAGGGCAGAAAAGAGGACAAAATTAAAGCAGTTGTATGATCACAATTACAACTACTTAAGTTATTATCACATTTAACCCTTACAAAAAGCATTAATAAAATACCACAAATTGAGGTTAGAGGATATTAAATAATGTCCCCAGTAGTACATGGTCCTGTTACATATGCTATTAACCACTGCTATAATATATACTCTTTTGCAAATTTTGCAGATCTGACAGGAAATAAAGTCCTAGCATAATTTTAGATCCTTGGCAAAGTCTTTTAACTAGAGCAATAACCCTACATCAACCACAGCAAAATTCACCTCTCCTGGATTGTTTGGATCAGGACCAGACTCTGGGGAACAGGATGGTGACACCTGGAAACATGACTTAATTCTAACTGATAATGCCAAGTGAGCAAGCAATTTTCATTTGGGCATTTTCCAGAAAGAAAATGACCAAATCACTTTTATCCCCCATGGAGGCATTAGTCAGTGTTCTCATATATATAAGGATGGCTCAACTTGCAGAGGGAAAAAATGTAAAATATCAAGTAATTACAGTAAAAAAAAATCTATCTTCTATATAGAATTATTCTTTAAGAGGAGAAAATATATTTCACACATTAATCATGCTTTTTTAATTAAAGCAAGAAAATAAACATTTCCATGATAATTACATAAAAACTTTGAAATATATTGTTTTATCCTTAAGTTTTAAATTTATATTTTAAATTAAATAAAACAACATTTTTAGTTCAAATACTTAACAAAAAAAAAAAGTAAATGTTGCTAGATTCCATGAAGATTTTCCTAAAGCATCTGTTTTTTCCCATAAGACCACTGCAGTTGTTTGGGAGAGAAAAAACACTAATATTTAATCTTTGGTAGGTAACATTTATATTTTAAGTAATAAGAAGAAATAACTTCCTTGGCCTTTATTTTAAACAAATATAAAATACATTGCTTTTTTTTTTTACATACAGCTTTATTGAGATATAATTCATGGATCTTTAAATTCATGTTTTACAAGTGCAATTTGATGGTTTTTAGTATATTCAATATGGACTTGTGCAACCATTACCACAATCTAATTTCAGAGCATTTTGTCACCAAAAGAGAATCTCATACCTATAAGCAGTCATTTCTCATTCCCCCACCGTGCTAGACCCTGACAATCATTCGTCTGAATTCTCTCTTTATTATTTTTTGCCTATTCTTGGCATTTCACATGCATGGAATCATATAAAATGTGCTTTTTTGTAACAGCTTCTTTCATGCAGAATAACACTGCCAGGGTTTACCTGTGTTTTAGTATGTATCAGTACTCCACTCCTTTTTGCAACTATGTAATGTTCCAATATGGGAGATATAGCACAATTTGTTTATCCATTAGTCTGTTGATTAGCATTTGGCTTGTACTCACCTGTTGACTTTAGAAATAATACTGCTAAAAACATTTTGTATAAGGTTTTGTGTAGGTTTTCACTTCTCTTGCATATACACTTGGTAGTAGAATTGTTAGGTCGTATGGGAACATTCATTCTAGTATATGAATAATGCTCAAATTTGCCAAATTTGGAGGAAGTAATGCACATAATAATCTTAAACAATTTTACAAATTGAAACCTGAACAGGGCTTACAGAAAACAAACAGAAGAACGAAGCAGTGCTCCCAATGGTCTTGCATTTCCTTCCACAACAAAGGAGAAAATTGTACTAAGATATTAAAATAACAATTTTTTTTTACTGTTGGACTTAATGGCTGTTCACGTTATAAATACTGCACTTGTACTGAAAATAATTCAATATCCCAGAGAAATGGTCAACACTAAATTTTTCAAGTCATTTCTCTTTTTTTCCATTTATTTCTTTACTAATTCAGAGTTTTTAATGTTTTCATTTTCCTTAGGTAAATACCAGAAGTGGAATTACTGGACTATATGTTACTTCTATTGTTAGTTTTTTAAAGAACTTCCATATACTATTTTCCATAGTAGTTACAACAATGTACATCCCCAACAGTGCAAGAGAGTTCCTTTTTCTCCACATCCTTACCAACACTTGTTATTTATTATCTTTTTGATGCTTTCCATTCTAACAAGTAGAGGTGATAGCTGTTTGTGGTTTTGACTTTTGTTTCCCTGATGATGAGTGATGTTGAGAATATTTTCATGTGTCTATTGGCCATCTGGATGTCTTCTTTGGCATATTCAATTCCTCTGGCCATTTTTAATGAGATTATTGAAAACACTCATTCAAAAAAATATATGCAACCCTATGTTTATTGCAACATTATTTACAGTAGCCAAGATATGGAAGCACTCTAAGAGTCTGTCAACAGATGTCAGATAAAGAAGATGTGGTACATATACATAATAGAATATGACTCAGCCATAAAAAAGAATTAAATCTTGTCATTTAGAACAACATGGATGGTCCTAGAGGGTATTATGCTAAGTGAAATAACTAAGCCAGATAGTTAACTAAGAACTAAGACAGAAAAAGACAACATATGATTTCATTTACATGGATTCTAAAAAACAGAACAAATGAACAACCAAACAGCAACAAAAGACAAATAGATTCACAAATACAGAGAAAAAACTAATACTTTCCAGAAGGCAAGGGATGGGTAAAATTGGCAAATGGAATTAAGAGGTACGAAATTCCAGTTAGAGTAACATTTAAAATAACATTTATAACATTTATAGTTTTGCAGGGAGGGGAGTTCAAAGAACCTTAAAAAGGAGAATACATTTCATCATCAGTAATTGATCCTATAGCCACGCTATACACCAAGTATAAACCATCAATAATACACACAAATAAGAGATATCACCCATATCTCCCAGAAAATCACAAAATACAGCTGAAGGAGACACAACTGGGATAAAAATGCAGAAAATTATCTTGAGGACTAAATAGTAATGACATTGTGTTTCTGTATTCAGAAGAGAGAGAAAACATCTTTTCAAAAAGTGTCTGTTTTTTGTTATATCACTTTCCTAAATGATTTAACCTCATCAATTCAATTCAGACCTAAGTTTCTTCATAGTTTCCAGAGATGTTATTCAGTAACAAAACTTTTTAATATAATAAAATGTCTAGTGTTAGCGGTGCCAAACACGTGAGAACCATGGTAGGAAACGAGTGTAAGTGTTGGCAAAGCATTGGTCCTAGAGCCTCAAAACCTTAGTTCTTGGGCTGATCTGATGGCTCTATTGCCTGCGTCACCTTTAGTAAGCACTTAATTTCTCTGAGCTTAGAGTTCTTATCTACAAAACAGAGTTCAGTTCTCTGCCTTCTCCCCACAAAGGTTGTATAAATCAAATAAACTGATACCTGTAAAATTACTTTTTATAACCCATACCTTTTGCTGCAAACTGGGTGTTTAACCTTGAGGGAACCACATGATTTGGCACATCGTAGCAGAATGCTGCATGCTGACATTGAGAGGGAAGCTGTCGGTGCCCTTCACAAATGGTAATCGATTCACACACAAGTTTACACCAGAAGAGACCCTAACACTAGTTTTACGGCTATCTTACTTATTCTACTTTGCCATGCAATAGGAGGCCTGTCTTGTGTGTACAGAAGAGTTCAAAATCCAGGAAATCCAGAGTTGTTGGTGCCTGAGTAGAAATGATGAGCCAGAGTCATCAACTAGATTAGATGATAAGGTATCAGGAAAGAAAATGAAAGGCAAAACAAAATAACAACAACACCCCCCCCCCAAAAAAATGCACTGTGACAACTGTATCACTTAGTAACTATGCTCTGATGTTTTCAAAGCGCCAAAAGTTCCGACACTGTGAAATAGTATCCCTCAATCAGCTAAAATAAACAAATTAATCCACCAGTGACACAAAGGATAACCTCTTGTCCAAATTTACAGTAGACTAGCAATAATAGAATGAAGTACATTAAATGACTAGCAGGAAGCTGCTATTTCTGCCTGCATTTATAAAGCACAGTCTCTGTTCTTTCATACAGTGGTGTGACATTAGGGCTGGAAAGAGTAAAAGCCTGGTTTATTGGAGCCAACAAAAATATTTGATATTGCTAACAGGAAGTAGCATGGGGTCTGCGATACTGGCCTATGGGCTAGCTCTTCTCAGGTCAGGCTCACCACTGAAGTATTCTTTCTTTTCCCCAAAATGGAAAGCCCCGCAAGCTGTCACAGGTGAGATGAAAGAGGCATCCACAGGGATAAAGATGTGCAGAACTAAAACCCAACAGGAGAAAAAGAGAAGCCGTTCCAGGATAACGGGGAAAAGGAGGTACTTCCAGAGTACACAAGCTCTTGCTGCATTTCTGTGATTTAAAAACTTGGAGGAATTGGAGTTGATAGATTTTTAGGAACAGAGTTGATGACACTTGGGCTCACAATCTGAACTAGAAATAATGGCAGCGAGAAAAAGACTGAAAACTGCACTGTAGATATTAAAAGCCCGGCTCTAAGCAATCAATCATTTCAACACATATGGCAAGAGCAAAGGCAGATCACAGAAGTTGAAATATGAAGAGGCAACACCTGGACTAGTCATTATGGTCAGCACAAAATGAATGAACAGACTACCTCCTGGCCCTTCCAGATCATGGTTCTACTTTTCCTATAGTGAGGAATGATTAGACGTTAATACCAGCTACGATAACCTGAAAGAGTCCGCAATGTTTATCAGGCCAGGAACTAATCTAGGTTCTGGGGATGCAGCAGGGAACAACATAGTTAAAATTATCCCAATGCTTCTGGTGCTTAGATTCTAGTGGGGGAAGCAAACAAATTTAAGCAAATCATTTAGTGTATTTAGTATGCCCATGAATGACAAGTGTTATGGAGCAAAATAAAGCAGAAAGTGGGAATGGAAAGTAGAGGCATGATGCCAGGGTCAAGTGTGCATCTCACAAAAACTGGCAGAGAAGGCATACCTGTGACAGAGACACATGAGTTAGTCAGGAAGGAAATGAAGGAGAGAGGTGCCAACACCTGACGAGGGAATGCTCAGGCCTGATGGAACAGCAAGGGCAAAGTCATGTGCAGAAACATGTGGGTTTTAGAAGTTAATGAAGGGCTAGGCAGCACCTGTGTTCAAAAAGAAGAGGTGTGGCCAGATTCATCATAGAATCTTGGCTTTCATGAGAGTGAGGTGAAACAGCACTGAGTGGTATTGATCAGACTTGACTTTAATAAGATCATCTGGTCATTGTGTTGAGAACACACTGGAGAGGGGTGGGAAAACACAGAAACAAACAAACAGACAAAAATTGGACTAATAGGCAGGCAGGAGTCTATAATCCAGGTGCAAGACAGTGGTGACTTGGATGAAATAATAATGGCAGAAGTCATGTGACATAGTTGAATTCTGATGTATTTTAAGAAAAGAGATACTATTTTAGTGGAGTAAATGTACAGTGAAAAAGAGGAAGAAAGATTCTGGATTTAAGAACTGCAAAAAAGGGCACCTGGGTGGCTCAGTGGATTAAAGCCTCTGCTTTCGGCTCAGGTCATGATCTTAAGGTCCTGGGATCGAGGCTGGCATTGGGCTCTCTGCTCATCAGGGATCCTGCTTCCTCCTCTCTGGCTGCCTCTCTGCCTATTTGTGATCTCTCTCTCTCTCTCTCTGTCAAATAAATAAATAAAATCTTTAAAAAAAAAGAACTGCAAAAAAAGGAAACCTTTATTTTTTTTTTAATGCAGAAGATAAGGTTTGAGAGGAAAAAAAATCAAGAATTAAGTTTAGACGTCTTAACTTTAGTATCATTTTTTGAACATCCAAACAGCTATGTTGAGGGCACATGGGAGGCTCAGTCATTAAATGTCTGCCCTCGGCTCACGCCATGATCCCAGGGTCCTGGGATCAAGCCCCACATTGGGCTCCCTACTCAGCAGGGAGCCTGATTCTCCCTCTCTCTCTGCCCTTGTCCCCCCACCTCCACACTTCCATGAACTCTCTCTCTTTCTCTCTCTAATAAAGAATTTTTTAAAGAAAAGAGCTATGTTGAGCTGCATACATGTATATAGATATAAATATAGATATCAATATATATGAAGCTGGACTTGTCTTGACTGAAGATACAAATTTCAGAATTAGCATAGGTTTTAGAGGTAGGAAACTGGATAAAATAACAGCTGCCCAACCATTAAACCCTGGGATACTCCAAAATCTCTAGATTGGGGAGCTCCTAATCTGCTCCCTAATCTGCTCCCAAATCATCCCCCAAAACACTAAGAAAGAATAACTAGTGAGAGTGGAGGAAAACCTGGGCACTCTGTTCTTCTGGAAGTCGAGTGATAAAACATCCCCTGGGCAAAGGTATGATCCACTGTGACAAATGTACTAACAGCTAGCTCTCTAACACTCACTTAGATGAATACTAAGAGTTGGTTATTGTTTTGACAACATAAATCACAATGGAACTGGGGAAAGTTTCAGTAATGGAGTGGGGGAGAACTATGGCATGAGTGGATTCATAATGAAACAGGAGTGGAAAGGAACTGGAGACAGGTTGTGGACAATTCCATTGAAGAGTAACAGAAATCAGAGAAAGTGGTAGTTCATGAAAATTAGGAAATTTAATTTTTACCCTCTTTCGATGGAAAACATAAAAGTATGTCTATATGCTTCTGGGAATAGTCCATTAAGCATAGGGACTAAAGCTGTCACAGAGAGAGGGCAGAATTTCTGGAGTGACGCCACTGAAAAACTGGAGGAAGGGAATGAGACAGTGTGAGGCAGTGGAGTGAAATACTTGGATGCTTTGGCTCTAGACAGACCCATGACTTTAGTTTAAGCTTAATTTAAGTTTATCTTAAAATAAAACATATGGGGTTCTCATTCCACAGTGCTGGTTTATACAGAGAACATAATATATTCATACAATTCTCTAGTTCAGGTAAATCCAAGTTAAATTTTATATTCTCAAGTGATAAACTAGGCAAGTAGCTCAAGAAGTCTACCATTAAAAAGGCTAATTATTTTCTAGATGTGCCATTCATTACACATATGCTCTATAAATAAATATATTGAATAAAATTATGCCGAGGCTGCTGGCAATCTGAAAGGTATACAATATTGACTTCCACCTTCAAATTTAGATCAGACAGCAAGAAACTCTCTTAAGTCCCTGCTAATAATATCAAGGTCCTAGATATTAGAACTTCAAGAGTTATGAAAAATGGCAGTTATTAAAACTATAACCCTTCTGATAGTATTCAGTAGTGAAAAGCATTGACAGGAGACCTAGATCATTTCCAGGGAACACATTTTAATAAATATCTTGATTATCATCAGGCCATTTCATCAACTAAAACTATTTGTTAATACAGTATTAACTGTATTCTTTTATAGTTAGTATTTTAAGTACTTCAACTTATTTACTCAGGGAGACTTTACTGTTTTAGAAAGTACATTCTATATATTTTAATCTTGTCCTTATTTCCAAGTTTTATTGTGTCAAAATAACTCTCTCTGACATGCAATGTGAGGCTCTCAGATAAAATTAGAACTGAAAGAGAGGAGAAGCACAAGGACATGAAGGATGCAGTGCTCTTTCTGTAAAGAATGTTTCCTCAAACATTGTGGAGGAAAGAAAAAATATTGCTTCTGCTTTCCCTTTTCACTTTGATACATTTGTCCAAGAATAATAAGCAGTACAGTCCTTGTTTCCAAGATGCTTAATACTCCAGGTAATTTGGCATGTGCTTATTCCTTTGAAAAAATTCTATCACACTAGACTAAATAAAGCAGTTGCAAAATACTAACTACATCTTTTTATTTAAGTTAGTTGTGTGTATAAGATTGGGGAAATAGGAAAAAATAAATGAAAAAAGCTAAGAGATTTGTTTTCTAAAATGGCAAAAACAAGACAAACCAATAAATGCTAATTTAAACATTAAACTGAATAGTATATATTTCCCAGTGTTCTGTTTGTCTTTTGAATTCTAAGTCCCTTTTCTTTTGTCTTAAAATTTAGAGTTGCCATATAGTTATCCTCCCTGATTGTCAATATGCATCTATAAATTTAGTGAAACTCAGAAAATATGTATGTTTGAAGAGATAGGTATTTACACTTAAAAAAAGCCTTTAAAACTTCAGGGTAGAAGAGAAAATTGATTGTCAACTACTAAGAAACCAAAAAAAAAAAAAAAATGGTATTCAACGAACAGAGGAATATGGAAATCTATTGAAAAAAGTAGTGAGTATGCCTTCGTGCACAGGTCCAGCTGGTGAGCTGTGAGCACACTGCAGTGTTCTAGAGTTGGTTTTCATTCTTCATTGAGCATAGAAGCTAGCCCCAATTTTGTTAGTATCCTGATCATTTCTACTACAGAATTCTTTTACACTGACCAGGTAGGGTAGTGGTGTGGAGTGTCGTGCGCATGTTCTATATGTGTGTATGGTAGGGGGAACCTCACCTGGACAAATGTGCTTGCCAGCCCTGCAAAATCCCTAAATGGATGAATACCACTGGAGAAAGGTCACACAATTTCATACACTGGTGCTGCACTTGTTAAATAATAAGTTTCCAGACTCAACTGGGTTCTCAGCTATGACCCCCAATTCTCCTATGTCACGATTTTCTACCATTCTTCTTAGCACATTTTTTTCCCAAAGTCTCCATTCCTCTCAAGCCTATAAACTTGTGAGCACCTGATTCATTTCCAGAAAATAATCTTATTTCTAATTTTCCTTTTAAAAGGGAAATCTAACACCCCCCCCAAATTTATCCAAATCCAACAAGTATACCAATAGACACTTTTATCCTTTCTTTTTCCTTTAATGTTTCACACTATATTAAGGGGCCCTCTTCAATTTTCAGTTAAACTTTTTATCAACTTGGAATTTCCTCCACTCTGGGACTTCTGAGATCTTGTCAATTGATAATTTCCTTATCTCTTCTTTCATTAATATCTCTGTATCAATTGGTGTTTTTCTATCTCTGTATTCACTCATCTTAAAGCAAAAACAAAGTTTAAATTACTTTATTTTTGGCTTTTAATATTCTGATTTAAATTGTGAGGTGATATGACTAAGCAATTACTCTATTTTTTCTAGCACTTATGTTCTATTAATTAAAAGACCTATAGACTTTGAGATAATAAAGTTTCCTTTACTATATTATAACATCAGAAATGATTCTAAACGAAATAAAGAAGTGATCATAATTATCTTTAATACCCTATCTTTGATGTGTCCTCTAACCCATTCAAAGTCCTTGGCTCTTGACTTTTCAACCATAAACACATTGTCACCTTTCATCACATTTCATCAGGGTATTCTGTAGGTTCAAAGGGGGAAAAAATGAGTATTATCATTCAAAAATTAGGGGATTATATTCAATAACTTTAACAATTCTTTTGGTTTTGAAATAATATTATTTCACTGTATTATCCCAATTCAATGAACAACTATTTATAATGTTCCTTAGTAAGAAAAATGAACTGGAGAATTTGGGTTAATATTAGGTAGAGGGTAGAAAATAATTTATTTTTTCACAATTCATTTACACCACCGAAGACAAAGAATATTTATACTATAAAAACAATTTATATTGGTATATACATATACTTACACTGACATATATGTGCACACACACAAACATATCCATTACTGTTAAAAACACCAAAAAAGTATGTAATAAAATTCAGTGGACTACTGAGCATATAATGGATATCCTAGGTAACTAGAATCCTATGTTTTAATAGGTAGAGAATAGAAAAGAGTATAAAGGAAAAGAAGTGTCCACACATGCTTAGGTGTGTAAGAATGCAAAGGTGCTTCGATAAGAATATGATGCTTCAACTTGTATTCCATTTAATAATCAACATCACCCTCCTTTCAATTCAGAGCCCACAGAAAAGTACAATTCTCACCTTAGGGTCAAAGGACCTACCCTAACATTTTCTTTGACTTTCTTAATGCATATATATATATATATGTAAATATAAATACAATGACTAGCTTTTCCTTCACAAAGTGATTTAGAACATGAAAACCTTAAACATGACTAATGTATTCCTGCAAAAATAATACTCTGCTTTCAAGTTTCCAATGTCTGCATGTATTTCTAGCCAAGAAAGTGAGTTTAAAAATACAGTATAAGTACTATTGATTGCATTCACAAAATGCTGATTTTAGTATTTCTCTAGGCATTCTATTTACTATGAATAACTTTTTATTATCACACCTTAAATTATGTCTGTAAATTAGTGGTTAAAGCAATATTTATTTATTTATTTTTAATATTTTATTTATTTGACAGAGAGAAACACAGCCAGAGAGGGAACACAAGCAGGGGGAGTGAGAGAGGGAGAAGCAGGCTTCCTGCTGAGCAGGGAGCCCAATGTGGGGCTCAATCCCGGGTCTCTGGGTCATGACCTGAGCTGAAGGCAGTCGCTTAACCAACTGAGCCACCCAGGGGCCCGGGTTAAAGCAATATTTAAAACTGAATTGTTCTCAAGAGGTCCATTATTATTTGAAACTCACTTTTTACCTTATAGGGGCAGTAAAGTATTTTAATCAGGAGAAAGTACTACTTAGAATACCACCTTTTTGCAGAAGTTAGGCACTACCATGCAACGTCAATGTAAAGTTTCTTCTAATACTATCCATTTGTCAATGCAGACATGTTGGAGTTTGTTTCCAGGTAAGTAGCTTTCTGACATTGTCTGTATACTTACTACTTTTGCCCACCAAGATTATCTGTACTATACATACCTCAAGTAATATAAAGGTTAAAGTGCTTCAAACCAAATGTAGTAGAAATCTGTGTCTAAATTACTATGCAATAAAATTATAATTTTCAAGCTATATTTAAAATAAAAAAAAAAACCTTTCCCAAATATAAAAACAATTACAGTGTGATATTGTGATTTATGAGAACTATATATTTGGGATTCATCCTAGTTTCTATCACAGAGCTCCTAAAATCCTTGGAATTTCCCAAGTGATAAGAACAAAGGTGTCTTGCATTCCTAACAAGCCCCTCTCAACCACAACTGAGTTTATGTCAGTGAAATGACTTTTCAAGGACACCAAAGGATGAAGGCTGGTTGCCAAGAGAATCAACTTTCAGTCTCATCCACCTGAGAGGGAGAAGGGCTGAAAGCTGAATCAGTCACCGAAGATCAGTGATTTAATCAATCATGCCTATGTCATGAAGCTTCCATTAAAATCCTACAGAACCAGGTCTGGAAAACTTCAAAGTTAGTAAACGTGGAGATTCCTAGAACGGCTTGCCCAAAGAGCATGGAAGCTCCTTTCTCCTTCCCATTTCGTTGCTGTGTGCTTCTCTTCCATCTGGCTGTTCCTGAACTATCTTCTTTCATAACAAACTGCTAATCTAGGAAGTAAACTGGTTTCCTGAGTTCTTTGAGCCACTCCAGCACATGAATCAAACCTAAGAGGGGAGTTGTGGAAACCTCCAGTTTAAAGCTACTTGTTTAGAAGCACAGGTAACTGACTACCTGAACTTGTGACTGGCATCTAAAGTGGGACCATCTTGTGGAACTGAACCTTAATCTGTGGAATCTGACACTCTCCATGTAGATAGTACCAGAATTGTGCTCAATTTGTGAGACACCTGGTCAGTGTCCACTGAGAAATGGAGAATTGCTTGGTGGCATAGAAATAACATTGTAATTTGTGTAGAATTGGAATACAGCAAATCCTTACATACAAAATTACTAAAGGTCAATATGCTAGGGTTGACTTCTGAAACTCAGGGTAGAGTCATTGTACTCCTTCCTCATTTGGAATCCTCTTGTTTCTTTTACCCACACATCCTGATCTACACTACAACATGGTACCATTTCTGAAAATTATTTCCTATAGTCTTAGTTTGAAAACTATTACAATAATGTAATTTGAAAGTGCTTTCCTTGACTATGTAGAAATCTACATTATGGAGGTCCAAGAAGACACACAATATATGTATAATACAAGGTTGTTCAGTTCCTGTTCCTGCATAGGAATACATGTTGTAAGGGAGGCATACAAAATTAGTATAATATTAGAGAAATACAGGAGGAGAAAAAATTGGGAGAATACTCTTCAAGGCATTCTTGATTTTTTAACAATTTTAATGAGTTATAATCCCCAAACCATAATATCCCCCATTAAAAATTTACAATTCATTTGTTTATGATTTTTATAGAGCTGTGCAAACATCACCATTGTCTAATTTTAGAACATTGCATAAAACCAAAAAGAAGCACAATACTCATTAGCAATCATACCTGTTCTCCCCTCCTCCATCCCCTGGCAAACACTCATCTACTTTCTACAGATTTGCCTATTCTGGACATTCTATAGAAAGAGAATAATAAAATATATGCTCTTCTGTTGAAGAGCTGTAATGTTTTCATAGTTTATCTATGTTGTAGTATATATCATTACTTCATCTTTTTTATTGTTGTTGTCTTCCATTTTACAGATATACCACATTTTGTGGGTATTTGGGGTTTTTTGACCTTTTGACATTACGAATAATGTAAGCATTTGTGTACCAGTTTTTAGGTGGACATGTGCTTCCATTTCTCTTGAGTATATCACCCCTAAGAGAGGAATTGCTGGCTCATATAGTAATCCTATTTAACATTTGTGGAACCACCAGATTGTTTTCAAGTGACTGTACCATTTTACAATCCTGCTAGTAGTATATGAAGGCTCTAATTTTTTCCACATCCTCACCAATACTTGTTATTACCTTCCTTTCTGATCGCGGCTATCCTACAGTACAGTACTATAAATACATTTTCTCTTCCTTATTATTTTCTTAATAAAATTTTATTTTTCCTAGCTTCCTTTATTGTAAGAACATTGTATATAACACAAGTGGGGGAGGGGTCGGGGGAGAGGCAGAGGGAGAAGCAGACTCCCTGCTGAGTAGGAAGCTCAACAGGGGCTCCGTCCCAGAACCCTGAGATCATGACCTGAGCCCAAGGCAGATGCTTAACCAGTTGAGACACCCAGGCACTGTCTGATACTGATTTTAATTACATGATTTAGGAAAATACTTTGCATGACTTCAATGTCTTTAAATTTATTGAGACTTATTTTATAGCCTAATATATTGTCTGTCCTGGAAAATATTCCAAGAGCTCTTGAGAAAAACATGTCCTCTGCGGTTGACTAGTGGGATGTTCTACAGGTGTTTGTTAAATCTAGATGGTTTGTGATGTTGTTCAAGGGTCCCTTACTGATTTCCTTTCCAGATGTCCTATCCATTATTAAATGTATTTTCTGATGGGAAGGTAAAGTCACCAACTATTATTTTGAATTGTCTTTTTTTTTTTTTTTTAAACCATCCTGGTAGTTCTTGCTTCATGCATTTTGATGCTGTGTTTATATATATAACTATTATATAATAACATATTATATATATAAATTTATGTATACATATATATATAGTTATGTAGTCCTAACTGATTATTTTATCATTATAAAAATATCCATCTTTACCTCTAACAACAAATATAAGTTTTAAAATGCATGTTGTCTGGGGTATGTGGGTGGCTAAGTCAGTTGATGGCTAACTCTTGATCTCACTTGTCTTAATCAGGGTCATGAGTTGGTGCCCAGTATGGAGCCCATTTTTAAAAAATATTTAAAAATAAAATAAATAAAAGAAAAGAAAAAAAATAAAATGAAATAAAGTAAAATAAAATACATGTTCTCTGAGAGTAGTATAGCCACTCCATTTGTTAAAAGATCTCTTTTATCTCTTTGCAGGCTTTTACTTTCTTTTTTTTTTTTTTAATAGGCTTTTACTTTCAATCTCTGTTTCTTTGAATCTAAACTTTGCTTCCTATAGACAGCACATAGTGGGATTTTTTTTTTCTTATCAAGCAGACAATATCTGCCTTTTGATTATATTTGAGTGGATTAAGTCATTCATATTTAATGTTATTACTGATATAACTGTATTTTTTTAAAAGATCTTATTTATTTGACAGAGAGAGGGAGATCACAAGTAGGCAGAGAGGCAGGCAGAAAAGAAGGGGAAGCAGGCTCCCTGCTGAGCAGAGAGCCCGACATGGGGCTCGATCCCAGGACCCTGAGATAATGACCTGAGCCGAAGGAAGGGGCTTAAACCTCTGAGCCACCCAGGCACCCTGAAACTGTATTTTTATGAAAAAAAAATATACTTTGTTTTTTTATCCATCATATCATTTTTATTTCACTGTTCTTCCTTTTCTTATTTTTCATTGAATGAATATTTTATTATATAATTTTGATTCTTTAAGGATTTTTCACTATAATTTTGGGTCATTTTCTTTAGTTGCCCCGAGACTAATAATATAAATGTTAACAAAATATGTTTCAGATATATATAGGCTTAATCCAGTAATGTATATAACTGTGACTTCTAAATGGCTCTGTTCTTGTTGGTTTCACATTACCTTCTAGTATTACATCCTTAACTCTAATAAGCTTTGCTACCACCCACATCCTGGCGGTGTTAAAGTCAAATGGCTATACTTGTTCATATTGTAGGCCCTATTGGGAGCCTCCAATGATATGCATCAGGCAAGAGAGAATAGGAGAACAAATCTATAATTATACTCTTTTAATTACGTAATTACTTTAACATTATTCTTTTATTTTTTGTTTAGATTCAAGCTACTTTATGGAGTCACTTGTTTTCAGTCTGAGGAACGTCAACATTTTTTTAGACAGGTCTAGAAGTAATAATTTCTCTCAGGTTTTGTTTGGACATGCTTTTATTTTCTCCTAACTTTTTAAATACATTTTTGCTGGATATAAGATTCTTTTACAGGTTTTTTTTTTTTTTCCTTTTTTTCTTTTAGCACCTTAATATGTCATTTCACTGACTTCTGGACTAAATTGTTTCTGAGAAGAGGTTTGCAATTAATTTTATTGGCATTCTTTTTTGTTTTTTTTTTTAAGATTTTATTTATTTGACAGAGAGAAACACAGCCAGAGAGGGAACACAAGCAGGGGGAGTGAGAGAGGGAGAAGCAGGCTTCCCGCGGAGCAGGGAACCCGATGTGGGACTCGATTCCAGGTCTCCAGGATCGTGACCTGAGTCGAAGGCAGTCATTCAACCAACTGAGCCACCCAGGTGCCCCATTTATTGGCATTCTTTTGTGCAAGATGATTTATTTTTCTCTTGCTGCTTTTAAGATTGAATCTTTATCTTTGGCTCAGTATATTTCTATGATGTGTCTAGGTTTGAGAGTCTTTGTCTTTAGGCTAATTAGAGTATATTGGTCTTCTCCAAAATCTAGATTCACTTTTTTCATCCCACTTAGGAAATTTTCCACCATTCTTTCTTCAAATATCTACTGGATTTTTATTTCAATTACTGCTTAGTTTCATTTCAACTTATTGATCACTGATTTCAATTACTTTGCAACTCTAGAATTTTCATTTGGTTCTTTTGTGTAATTTTACCACTCTATTTTTATTGCCTGTTTGATGAGATACTGCCATTATAGCTTCCTTTACTTCTGTATGTATCATTGGCATTAGTTCTTTAAACATATCAGTATTTAGTAATTTGAAGTTTTTTTCTGCCAAATCTGACATCTGAGCCCTCTCCAAGCAAAGTTTCTACTTTCCCCCCCCATATATGGGTGATTTTTTCCTTTTTTTATTTTTATTTTTTAGTGTCCTAATTTTTTTGTTGATAAACAGACATTTTAGATAATAATGTAACAATTATGGGTACTGATACTTAACCCTATTTCCTCAAGTCTTATTGCTGCTTTTGCTTTCTCATTTGTTTCATTAGTTAGATAGACTATTTCACTTTCCATGTGCCATCTCTGATGTCACTTCTCAGAAGTCACTGTCTTGAGCCTGTGTGCAGTCACCTGGGAATGACAGCGGCTTTCAAGAGCTCTTTTGATGGTCTCTTTCCTTGATCTCTCGGTTAAGCTGTCTAGATCTGTTTATATCACACTTAGCTATAAGCTTCCATTAATTTTAGGCTCATTGCTTTATTATATTAAAGAGTGCCCTGAGCTGAAATTGTTCCACAAAAACGATCCAAGTAAATTTAAGTCCCTTTGCAGATTTAGGGGATAAAATTCATGGTTTGTTCCAGGAAGGTTCTTCCTAAATGTATCTGTTCATGTTTGTCTCTGTAAACTTCATTTTCTCCGTTAAACTTTTAGATAGACCAAGGTTTAGCTTGTTGCTCTCTAGGAGCAACCAGTATCCTCCTAATTGCTTATAACCAAAATTTCCATTGTTTGAAATAGCACTTTTAGGCTTAAAGTTCCCGCACCTGTTTCCAAATAAAATAATTTCCCTTTGGAAAATCTTAAGAGCACTCTGTCTGAAAGTCTGCCTCTCCTTTTGAGAAAACCTTCTACGTTACTGTTCCATAATTCAAGTCAAAGATTAAAACCCTGTTTCTAGAATTACAGCTGTTTTACTTTCAGGAGCTGGGTAGAGCAAGAGGCTCTAATCTTTACTACTGCTTGCTTCTCCCTGCAATGAAGCTCTATAATTAAGCCAGGACTGAGGAAATTGGAATCCCAGTATTTTGGAACAGCAGCATCTTGAGAATTTCTACCTTACAAATGGGAGATAGGTAGATGAAGTGAGTCCCTGACCTCCCAGTTTTTCTTGCCTAGAATGGACCTTCTGGAACATGGAGCTGAGTGAGATGAGACAAATTAATGACTTGTCACTCTAGAGGAGATTATGTAGCCCCATATTGAGAACTGCATGGAACGAGTGCCCTGTATCCTGGCTGCACTTGATCAGGGAAAAGCATTTGTCTTACAGAGCCAAGTCAGGGAGAGTTGGTTGTGACTCAAACACAGACTGTCAGTATTACTGAGATTTAATAAATTTCTTGAATAGATGTTTCTTTACTTGCTTAGGCCATTGAATTTCCATAGACTTTAAATCATTTTTGGTTCATTTTATAATTTTAACTATTATGATTGTTGCTCTGAGGGCTATGAAGCTCCTTAAGCTGAAAGTCAATATACCTTCTTAAATTTCATATTTTCCATGAAGTATCTTTCATTCTATGTATTCAGTATCTGCATAGGGACAACTCCCAGATTCTCTCCTGAGGTCCAATATGGCACTTCAACTGGATTGGTCCTCATGAATACCAACATGTTATTCAAACTCAACATCTCCCAAACGGAACTTATCATATTGTCCCAAACAAAATCCATTTACCTCCAGTATCAACTAAAGTCAACCAAAATTCCTTACTTTGGGTAGAAATTTGAGGCTAAACTTGAATTTTAATCGCCAACAAGCATTATAGAAGATTTCTTCATACCCAGTGTCCAGGAGTTTATTAATTAATCTGGGCTATACTGATTAT
This sequence comes from Spilogale gracilis, assembly GCA_004023965.1. Classification (NCBI taxonomy): domain Eukaryota; kingdom Metazoa; phylum Chordata; class Mammalia; order Carnivora; family Mephitidae; genus Spilogale; species Spilogale gracilis. The sequence goes on along the minus strand of PITA01008327.1, from coordinate 20,026 downwards.
GCACCATACAGAAAACCCTATTCTGATGAAAGCTGCTATGCATTAAATTGTTAAAAGTGATTAATTATGCACAGTGCCCATGATTTGATCCATGTCATACATCCAGCTTATCTATGATTGATTTAATTAAGGATCAGCATCTTATCCACATTTAGGCCAGTCAATGTTGAGGGGATCTGCTATGTTTTGAATGTGTTGCCCAAATATTCATGTTGAAATCCAAATGCGTAATGTGATGTTATTAGAAGGTGGGAGATTTGGGAAGTGATTAATTAGGTCATGATGGAGAAGTCTTCATGAATCAGAATAGTGTGCTACAAAAGAAGACTGAGAGGGAGCCCTCACCCCTTCCACCATATGAGGACACAGTGAGAAGACAGCTGTCTATAACCTAGAAATGAGCCTTCACAAGACCCTGACCATGTTGGTACCTGATCTTGGACTTTTAGCTTCCAGACCTATGAAAAATAAATTTCTGTTACATGTAAGCCACCCAGTCTATGACCATTAACCCATCAACCTAAAAGGTTAAAACTGCAACTTTACCAACTTTTATGAAATGGTCCTTAAGTATTTCAGAAATCTTGTGGTACATCTGTTTTAAGAAACAAGCCAGCTCTGTACACTTCAAAACTTTATGAGATTTAAGAAATCTGATACTGTTGAGCCAGTTAATAAAATGCAAAAGATATTTTTGTAGAAATATAAAAACCAAAGTCTGTTGTATAATAATCTCATATTATTCCTTAAATTAAAAAAAGGTAAATGAATTATTTTCCTTGTAAAGCTAAATTTCCCATTTTATCTAACAAAGTAAGATTGAAAATGTTTTAAAAACCATGAATGGAAAGATATAAATGTTTAGAAGGAATAAATCAAATATTAAAACAGGGTTACAATCCATTTGAAGAAGTACTTCCACATTGATATAGAGGGTAAGGAGTTGTTTAAGGAAATATTGGCATGTACTTTACTTACATTGTCATTAAAATATTTACACCGATTTTGTTCAGTTATAAACATCTGACCTTTCACTACTTTTTATTTTGTATGAATATATTGTTTTCCTTATTTATTTTTGTTACATGTTGTTACTTATATTATTTTGTTAATGCATTTGCAACATTTTTAAACAAAGTATTTCTGGAACTTAAAGTTTGTTTTGTATTTTGTTATAGCAGCCCCAGCAGATTAAAACAAGAATTTACATGAGCACTTCACCTATACTCTAGAAAACTTCATTTTCTGAAGACCAGCTAAACCAATTAAATCTTTCCTTAGGAGAATGGAAGTAGAATATTTAAGTACTGACTGGCATGGAAGACTCAGATTATCACAGTCTTCCTGTTGATCTGATCATCTTGTCTTTCATCCCACTTCCCATTTTATGTAGAATACTAATCATAGAAAATTATGTCTGTAGATCTGATGAGTATAATCTTTATTTAGAAGCTTCTTGGGCTATAAATAGTATTGTAGAACTGATATCAACATATCATTCACTTCAGTAAATGTAAATGGTCCTAATAATTCATTTTTTTAAAAAAAATAACACTTCTCTACAGAGCCCATCTCACATAGGTCTTTGTTATTACAATGAATTATTTGAATTTCTTTTAATAAGTAGAATTTTATAAGATCTCTCACAGAAAAATCTACTTATAAAATAGGAAGATCAAAACATATATATTAGCACAAATTTAGATCATTATCCTCTGGAAAAAATTATATGTATATAAACTCAAAAGTTTAAAAAACAATCAAGTGAAATTGTGACCACTTATGATAAGAAACTGACACCATCAAAAGCAGAAAAAAGCATGCCATCTAGTGATTTATCTAAAACTGCCAATTTGATCATCAAAATTTGTATTGCCATAGACTAAATATACGTCTTCTTCTAACCATGTTTAGAGTATAATGATTTATATGAAATACTTTGTCATTAATTCTCTCAACTTGTTAGTCAAAGAAAAAAATATTTTCACCTCTAAATGTAAGTCTAATCTACCCAAAGATGATATTCTCCAGGAAGGTAATAAGAAGTAGGACTTCGATGTTTATTTAATAGGATAAAAGCATTATGTTTGCTTCCACTTTTATAACACTTGCAGCATTTTTCAACCATTGGTTTGTACCTCTGTAACCTTCCTTCCCAAGTCCTGACCCTAAGCTTTAACACTCTTAAGAATATAAATCCTGGATACTAGAAGGAAAGCTAATTAATTAGGATTCAATTAAAAATGTCTTTGATATAATTTTCCTTCTGGAAATTGATAAAGCAGAGGTTAGAAAACATACTCCAAGAGGGGAACAGATTGCTGTGCTATAGATGCTTAAGAAATTAACATTAGAGAAGTAACTTACCTTTCATGACAAATCTCCAGCCAAAATTTTTAATGGTATTATGTGGGAAGTTTGCCATTTCATTAATGAAATCATCAAGGCAGAAATTCTTAAAGCTGTACAACACTTAACATGGTGATCTTTTCCTATTACAAAGTGTCAATTCTTTTCGTAATTAATTAATTAATTAATTAATTAATTTAAGAGAGAGAAAGAGAATGAAAGCAAGCTAGCATGAGAGGGGGAAGGTCAGAGGGAGAAGCAGACCCCCTAGTGAGCAGGGAGCCCAATGCGGTACTCGATCCTGGGACTCTAAGATCCTGACCTAAGCCAAAGGCAGTTGCTCAACCAATTGAGCCACCCAGGTGCCCAAAAGTGCCAATTCTTCAATTTACTTCCCATAGAGTGGTTTTGGTGGGAAAGAAAATGGAACAAAATAGTGATTTAACAACAGAAGCTATACCTTTAGGTTTGAGACATTAGGAAAATTTTTACCCTCATCGTTCATTTCATATTATTGGATATAATTTACAATTAATCTCCCCCCAATGTAAGAGAAAGACACTATTTACAAATAAAAAGAAACAAAAGCTGGTCAAAGCATGAATTATTTTTAAATGTTTGTGCTTTATTTCAGATTAATTTATTTTTAAATCTACAACTTAGAAGCTACAATTACCTTCAAAGGAAACCAGCAGTTGGAAGAGTGAGAAAAATGGTGCATATGGAAGAAAACAAGACAGAACTGTGCTTCTTCTAAATAGAATTTATACATGCCCAAAAGTTAAATTCTAGGAGGGTCTCATGGCAACAGTCTTCCCCACTCATCTGACCATGATGAAATGTTCCCATGAATACAACTAAACATGAATTTTGAAATCTGTAGTACTCTCTGCATACTGTAGAGAGGACACAAGGAAATGGCAGTACGCTAGCAGTGGCTTTTTTTTTTTTCTATACCTCTCTCCTGCAAACCTTAAAAATACAGGATATGGAGATAGCATAATCCTGGTGACCTCAGTGGGCACTGCTGACTACTTCCCTGTGACAGGGGTTAGTATGGGGCTTTAGCAGAGAAGGTGGGGGCAGGAAAGCATGAACAGTAAGTTGTTGGTAACCTCAACACTACACTTACATGTCACCCTATTTATGTTATCTCAAGTGGTTATTTAAGTTCTCATATCATAAATATCTCAAAAATAAAAGGCAAATGAAATTATTTATAAAATATTTAGAGATTAAAAAATAGAAAATAAAGGGTTCCTTAAATATACAGTTCATATATTTTATATTAAGTAACTAAATTTGGTCTTTTTATTCAACTCACAATAAACATATAAAATAATAAACAATACCACATATATGGAGTCACACTAAATGCATAATTTAAAAAGAGGTTATTTGAATTTGGAATTTCAAATCACCTGACATTTATATTTGATGTATGGGCAACTCTTGCTTCACAAAGATTAATCAGAAAGTTTCTATGTTAAAATTTTTCCCTCGTCAGTTAGAGTTGAGTTTCCGTAAAATATAATTATCCATCAAAGACCAGTTGCCAAGACTCAAAGTAATTGCATAACTGTGGAGCTATACTAGAAGTTTTATGGTCCATGAAACCACTCAGTAAAAATCCTCCTATTCCTGCATCACCTCTTTGGTTAAATATGAGAAGAACCTGCAGTTATGAAGGGCTACTAGACTTACTTTAGATAGCTTTTTAGCCTTTGAAAAAATTCCACTGAAAATATACAAAGTACATACCATTTAATGCTTTCATAAAAGTAATAACTTTCCAACTCAACTGAATGGAATTGTATCATTGGAACTGTATTTTCTATCTCATGATTTAACACTAACTCTAAAGTATTCTAACATCAACCGAATAATATAGGAAACATGTGGACAGAATATTACTACATAAACAGCCATTTGATTATTTTTCTAAAAATAAAACTAGATATCATTTAAACTAGACTGGATTAAGTCATCCATTTCTTTTAAGGCAAGTAAAAGGTAAAATAAAATCCTTGGACTTTTGTCAAGAGTATATAATTTTACATTTAAATACATATATATATATATATACACACAAATTTTTGTACTACATACAGCATGTGCATGTACATATATTTATAAATCCACATTTTTCAGCTATCAGAATTTCTTACATATTTGCTTATTCACAGAACTTGACGCAATGCCTAGCAAAAAGCAAGTATGCAAGAACATTTACTAAATTGACAAAATCATTTGACTCATTTAAAATAGAAGACAACAGGTCCAAGATGGAGTCACTTATGCTAAACCCAACATCAGCAAACCAATACTTAAGGCCTAACCTTTCAACCTCCCAGAAATGTAACCTTTAAGCCATCAACATGGAATTACCTGGTCAAACTAGGGAATTATATGACCAACAGACCCTATCCATTCCCCTAAGAAAAGCGGCCTTACCAAAACAATGCATTCTTTGTTAATAATTTCCTTTTCCTTCTCCTTTTCAGTCTTTCCTTTTCTATAACTTCTCAGAACTCCTTTCTATTGCTATATGGGACACTGCCCAATTCATGAATCATTGAATAAAGCCAATTTGATCTTTAAACTTACATGGATGGATTTCTGTTGAGCAGATTAAGTGGCAGCAGCGGGTTCAGGGACAATATGGAACACAGGCCTGGTACCAACCTGTTAGAGCTCTCTGTAGTTGTAAGGTTAGTTCCTCTAGCTTCCAAGTTGTATCCTTTTTTTTTTTTTTTTAAGATTTTATTTCACTTGACAGAGAGAGAGAGATCACAAGTAGGCAGAGAGGCAGGCAAAGAGAGGAGGAAGCAGGCTCCCTGCTGAGCAGAGAGCCCAATGTGGGCCTTGATCCCAAGACCCTGAGATCATGACCTGAGCTGAAGGCAGAGGCTTTACCCCACTGAGCCACCAGGCACCCAAGTAAGTTCTACCCTCTTTGCATGGAGCTCCTGACCCAATTAGTTTTCTACAGATTCCCCTTGATTGAAATCCTTCCCCAAATCCTACTAAAAACAACCTAGAATTACAATGGCTGTTATGGGGAAGTTCAAGTTAGACAGGATCATTCATTTAAGAAGTGCAACTCAAAGTAAAGATTCCAAAATTAAACAAACAGAATGTGATACCTACTTTAATTGGTATACAGAACCTTCCAAAAGGCTTCAAGATTCCAAAATATCCTCATTAAAGTCTCATTATAAAAGGCTAATGAAAAATTGAAGACACAGAGGTACCCAAAACAAAAGATGATAAAACTAAAGGTGCTCCCATTCCTCTCTATCCTTCCTTACCATAATAACTCACATTTTACTAATTCTGTCTGAATTGCCTGTCCACTCTGAGGAGAATATCGAATAGTTACCTTTTAAAGTAAATCAATTCAATGGGACAAAAGCAACCCAATAGACATTTACTGGCTCAGTCAGTAGAGCCCCTAACACTTGATCTCCAGGTCGTGGGTTCAATCTGTATGTTGGGCATAAGGCTTACTTAAAAAAAAAAAAAAAAAGGACCCAAAGTTGCAGGATTTCCTCCCCAGATATCTTTCCCTCCTTGATCAAAGACTGAACTAAAGGTCACAGCTAAAGGATTTTCCAAGCCCAACAGTGATCCCTAAATATTTTTTGAACTCTTAGAGTCTTAATTGGAACCTGTAACACTGGGCTACAAGATTTTTATCAACTTGTGCACATGGTAGTAAGACCTGGTAAAATCCAAAATTATATTTGGAAAGCAGAATGGCATAATCTCAAGAATAAGATTCAAGATCTTTGATTTTCAACATGGTCTTCTAGTGGACAAGGAATAACTCACAATATAGCAACTATTTTTTTTTTATTTATTTGAGAGAGAGAGAGCAGAATGAATAAGAGAGATCACAAATTGGGGGAAGGGGAACAGGGAGAGGGAGAAATAGGATCCCCACTGAGCAGGGAGCTCCATGTGGGGCTCCATGTGGGGTTCCATCCCAGGACTCATAGAATCATGACCTGAGCCGAAGGCAAATGCTTGACTGACTGAGGCATCCACGTGACTGAGCCATCCAGGTGCTTCACAACTGATACTTTAATAACCATTCCTAGAGTCCTCCCTGCCACATTGATTGGTCTATTGTTCAAACATGCAAATAAGGGAAAGATGAATCTGTGGCAGACTTTAAAGCGCATTTGGAAGCTCTCTTCCTACAGCATTCTGAATTTCATACAATGAATAAGGTCACTCAATCTGCTCTAGATGCTCTATTTGTAAGTGAACTATCTCCTAAGATTAGTGGGTTAATAAAAAGGCAGAAAATAGGATGGGGGTCACCATCCCAACAGAACTCATGATCATAGCAAAACACTTTGAAAAGACCTTGGAGCAAGACTACAAATAAAAATCTGTCAAGGTATTAGCTTTATAGCTATAACAACAGAAAGCCTTGCCAAATTCTAGTTGATACCAGAGCTATGTTTTCTCCTTTAAACCCACCCTCATAAGACAAAGAATCACTCAGAAGAAAAAGGAGGTTTCTGTAGTAGGGGTATCTAATAAAATTCAGAACAAGTTTCTATCTCAACCAGTACAAATGACTCTGAGACCTTTTATTGAAAAGCATCCTGTTTGGTATGTGATACAACAACAGTCAATCTATTAGAGCAAGATCTCCTTTCTAAACCAAAAGGGCTAATACATTTTGCTTCCAATGAAGACCTCACCTTACAATTTACTGCCAACTTAAACCTGACCTTTTATGTTCTTTGTAATCTGTCCTCCCTATATAAGAGGGAGTCCAACAAAAGTCCCCTAATTTCAGCTAGATGCCTGAAATTCTGTGGGTTACTTCTAATACCGACATTGGGAGAATAAAAAGTGCAGATGGATGTGACTGAATGTCTTGCTAAATTGCCTCACTATCCATTAAAATCCTCACACCAGTTAACAGGGGCTAGTCATGCCCAATATGCCCCTATAACAAAAAGATCTTACTACCCAGAAACCTAAAGGGAAGGGATGGTGATTTGTCCAGGACTTATGAGTTATTAACAAGATAGTTATTCTCCATTTCCCAGTTGTTCCAAAGCTGATCCCTTTTGTGATTCATCAATTCTACCTGAACGAAAATAATTCACTGTTCTGGACCTTTGCTCAGGCTTTTCCAACATTCCTATTGACCCAAACCACAATATCAATTTGTTTTTACTTGAAACAGTCAGCAATATACCTGGACAAGCATGCCTTAAGCATTTACTGAGATCCCTTCTTCTTTCTCCCAAGTATTCCACCAAGATTCAAGCACACTCCAGATCCCAGGGAAATTAACCCTTCTACAATATGTAGATGACTGCTTGCTGTGGTTGGTTACCAAACAGGTGCTCATAAAAGTTTACATTTATTTGCTGCAACAGGTAGCTGGACTCTTCAAGGAGAAGTACAATTATCTCTAGATGGTATTCATGACCTAAGTCACAATCTGAATGCTAAAGGAACATGACCGTCTCCAAAAAGAATTAAGCTAACCCGAGGATTTCCAGGCCCACTACTAAGTGACAGCTTTGTGGACTTTGGGTTGACTATTACAGGCTATGAGTCCTTAATTTTTCTCTATTGACTTCCTCAATCTATGAACTTCCTAAAACTTTAGACCTTGAAACCCATCCTTGAAAAGATAGACATGAACAGGCTAAAACTATAGAACCACACCTGCCTAAGAACTACCTGATTATTCAAAAACTTTTCATTTTATTTATGCATGAAAGAGACAGTCAGGCCCTGAGAATGCTCAGTAAGAACGTGGCAATAAATATAGGCTCATTGCCTGTTGTAGCACACACATGGATTCAGTTGCTCATGCCTGTCCTAACTGCTCGAAAGCTATATGCTGCAGCTGCAAAGTAGGGAGAAGCCTCAGCCAGCTTAACCCTGGCGAGGGATGTTTATTTACAAAACCATCATACTGTCCAAAATTTTCTTCTTTTTTTTTTATTTCAGATTTTATTTATTCATTTGACAGAGAGAAACACAGTGAGAGCTGGAACACAAGTAGGAGGAGTGGGAGAGGGAGAAGCACACTAAGCAGGGAGCCTGATGTGGGGCTTGATCCTAGAACCCTGGGATCATGACCTGAGCTGAAGGCAAACACCTAATGATTAAGTCATTGAGCCACATAGGCATCCCATGTCCAAAGTCTACTTAAGTCTGAATTAATTTGCTATTTCTTTGCAAGTGACTAACCTCCTCTGAGATCCGTCTGCTGTCACTACCTAGTCTACATCTTAAATGTCCCATAGTTCTTAATTCTACGATATTAATACCTCTTCATGATGAAGGTGAGCCCCATGAGTCCCACGGTAGTAGCATCCTATTTTGTAACACCATGTCCTAATTTATGTGACATTCTTTTTTTTTTTTTTAATTTTATTTATTTTTTTGACAGAAACACAGCTAGAGAGGGAACACAAGCAGGGGGAGTTAGAGAGGGAGAAGCAGGCTTCCCGCCGAGCAGGGAGCCCGATGCAGGGCTCGATTCAAGGTCTACAGGATCATGACCTGAGCCGAAGGCAGTCACTTAACCAAGTGAGCCACCCACGTGCTCCTATGTGACATTCTTTTAATGAATCCTGATCCAATCTTGTGTGTTGATGGGTTATACCATAAAAAGGAAAAAGTGAACTTCCAAGCTGGTGGTGTTAATACTGCCAAGATGAACTACTTGAAAGGGGACACCTCCCTTCCATAAACTCAATCTGCCCAACAAGCAGAGCTCCATACTCTTGCCAGATTTTGGCAGTTATCAGGAGGACAAACTATCAATATTTACACTGGTAGCTGGTATACCTTTAGAGTCCTCCATGATTTGGGGATGTTATGGAAACAAAGAGGTTTTCATAGATCCTCTGGGACCCCAAACAAAAATGAGCAACAAGTAAATGACCTTCATACTGCTATTTACCTTCTAAAATTGCTGTCTTCAAAACTGAGGCTTATACTAAAAAGACTGAACCTGAGCATCAGGGAAATGTCCCAGCTGACTGTAGATGAAGTACACTCTGTTTCTGTAAAAAATGATCCCCCACTGCTAAACGTTGCCATCATAATGTCCTTGTAACATGGCAACAGTCTGTTCCTGATTCGGAGAAATTAAGATGAGGAAAAAATTATAAATTCAATGAACAATTGGAGCTATGGGAAACCCAAGAAAGCAACTTGCTTCTTCACAGATCCCTGGAAAACCTCATTTTTCAATTTTTTGCATTCCTTCATCCACCATGGTGTGCTTACGATGACTCCAATTATGAATAGACATTGGTGGAGGTACCTCTATAGAACTGTGAAAACAGTCTACCAATAATGTCTGGCCTGTCAAGTTCACAATTCTGGAAAAACAACATTTGTTTCCAGAGGTCTCAGGCCTCCTCACTCTGTATCCATTGAATACCTGTAGCTAGATTTCATTCAACTACCAGTTAGTAGGGGTTATCAATATATTCGTGCTATGGTATGTACATTTTCTGGATGGGTTGAAGCTTTCCCTTGCTACAAGGCATGCCTTCACAATGACAAAGAGATTATTGAAGAGCACGTTTTCCACTTGGGTTGTACCTTTCCTAATTTGCAGTGATCGAGATATGTACTTCACTTGGAAAATCATACAAGCCTAATGAAAACCTTCCAAACCTCTTGGAATTATCCATCTGTCTCTGCAACCGTCAGTCACCAGACAAGGTTGAAAAAACTGATGAGTTTCTCCAACTTAAAATCTCTAAACTTACTGAAAATACTGGACTCCCTTGGCCTACGGTGTGGCTATTTCACACCTTGCTAACTATTCACAGTTCCCACTTTTGGAAAAAAAAACTGCACATTGGAATGTCACCAGTAGACCAGTGTCCATTGTCCATTGGTATATAACTTTCTGCTGATCCCTCATTATTCCATGTTAGTATGATCAGCTATTGTAAGTCTTTAATGCTTTAGGCTAAATGTTAAAGAAGCTTTCCCAGATCCTAACTCAAAGCATCCTGTTGATTGTCATCTGGAGCCTGGTGATTGGGTACTCTGGAAACATCAACAGAAAAACCTATCAAACTCTATTGGAAAGGACCTTACCACATGTTCCTGAATACTGGCACTGCTATGAAACTGGAAAGCATTGAGTCCTGGCTACACTTCTCACCACTAAAGGAGCAGCCAGCCCCTTTCTGGCATCTGGTCCTCCATAGACAATGAAGACCTCTGAATCAAATTAAGGAAAAGAAGTAGCTGACACCGGGGCGCCTGGGTGGCTCAGTGGTTAAGCCTCTGCCTTCAGCTCAGGTCATGATCCCGGAGACCTGGGATCGAGCCCCAAATTGGGCTCCCTGCTCGGCAGGAAGCCTGCTTCTCCCTCTATCACTCCAGCTGCTTGTGTTCCCTCTCTGACTGTGTTTCTCTCTATCAAATAAATAAAATATTTAAAAAAAAAAAAAAAAAAAAAGAAGTAGCTGACACCAAGGTAGATTGCTTCCACACAAGACACCAGGATCGTGGCTTATACTGTAACTGAAAATACAACTTTTTTTTCCTTCTCTTTCTCTACTTTACTCTGGCATTAGCCTAGAAAGGTAACACCCTCATCTGAATCTACCAGGTCATTGTTGAGTGGGGTAAACTTTCAGAGTGTTGGATTTGTCTTCAAAGATTCCTATCTACCTTTATTGCTAGAGATCCCTGGCCCTCCTTGTGACCAATTTCCCTTCTATTACTAATGTCACCAGAAACCATGGTCAACACCCTTAGATGTCTCTTACCAAGTTCAACTCTTACAGTGTCTTGTTTTTTCCTTTTTCTGGCATAATTGTACTAACCCAATAAGACCCACATAAATCTTAACATACTTGCACCCTCACATGCTAGATCAGATGTGCCCTTTTTCCCTAAAAATTCTCACCAGCAACGCCTATTTGCAAGATATTTAAAACCACTTTGTATTTTAGACTAGGAAATTTTCTTTTTTTCCTACATGCACTGAAAACCTCACTGACTTTCTCTTGAATGGGTAAATGCAGCAAACTCTGTGAATGAATCCATTAATCTGGGACTGGTTTGTGTACCCACAGGGCCTGTCTTTTCCTGGGGTGGTTATTATTCTCCTTGGGCCCATGAATGCCTAGATAGCTGGTGCATAGCTGGGTAATATCTCTTAGATTATCCAACTATACCCTGAACTTTCCACAAATAAACTAAGCCCATTATTGAGTCAAAAAGGAACTACCAGGAGGCATTCACAATTCAGAGGTTACCTCCTTGGCAGGGCCATACTTCCCCAGTTAGGAATACATGTAATGAAAATATCATCAGAAATCTCTCCTTAACTCTTAATGATATTGTAGAATCCATTGCTAGGACAAGAGCCATCCAACAAACCTTAGACTCTCTGGCCAAAATTGTTTCTAATGATAGAATAATAATTCTCGACTATCTTTTAGCTGAGCAAGGAAGTATCTGTGCTTTGGCCAACACCATCTGTTGCACCGGGATTAATATTTCTGGGAAAATTGAAAAAAAAATACTTCAGGGAAAGTTGAAACTGAATTGCTTAAGATGACTAAGCTAGCTAGTGACTTAAAGAGAGGATTCATTCTGCAGGGTCTTCCTTTGACTTATTTGATTCTGATTGGTTTTGGGTCTTAGAGAGCATTGCTCCAAAATGCACTCCAAACATTAAGAATTCTCCTACTTATGATCACCATAGTGTCTCCTAGATGCACTGTATTCTTTCAAAATTTTTAAATGCATATTTACAGCCACCAACAAGCAAGGGAATAATCTCCCTAAAACTGGAACCTGAGAAAAGGAATGAAGAATATGTCCAACTTCAAAAATTGTGAAAAAGTCATCATGACCTGTGAATACCACAAAGAAGATCAACAAAATCCACAAGAAGTGACTGAGTGGTGGTAATGCCTTAAATTTTGATCACATTTCTTACTTATGCTAACTGATCTAAAGGAGCGAATGCTGAAAAGGAGACTGTATGCCCAAAATGGAGTCACTTATCTTAAATTCCACCCAGCAAACCAAGGTTTAATAACTGACCTAACTGCAGTTTTAAATTCTCCCAGGAATGTAAACTTTAACCAGTAAACAGTATCTGGTCAGTACTAGTGACATGCTGTGCCCCACAGACTCCTGCTGTCCCCTTTAGGAGGGCAGAAACAATGTCTTGCCTGAAACAATGCATTCTTTGCTAATAATTTTTCCCACCCCCTTTCTGTATTCGAAAACTCTTCCTTTTCTACAGCTCTGCAAAACTTCTTTCTATTGCTAGGTGGGATGTTGTCAGATCCATGAATAGTTGAAAAAAGCCATTGTGATCTTCAAATTTATATGTCTGAGTTTTGTTATTTAATGTCCCACAAAATATTCTAAATGCTTAAAAGGAAGGGTTCAGATGTTGACTTCTTGATCAATTGAATACTGAGGTACCCATTCATATTATGATGGAAAGACCTCACATTCTCAGTAACTTTTCCAAACACAGATACACTTTTTCTTTTATGAGTGACTTCATACACAAAAGGAAGGATGGTGCTCTTTAACTTAAAAAGAGACATGAAACTTTGGACCAGGTTGTTTTGATAACTATACTCATCTTTTTTCTCAAAGCCTTTTATTTTTAAAGCTATCATTTTCTCCACAGATTTGATTATTTTGCTTAAACAAGACCTGTGGTAAAATATTAGTAGTATCTTCATCTCAAACATTAAAGATAAACTTAAGGCAAAGATATCCTAAAAGTAGTATTTTATTTCTTAATACTCTTATTTCACTACAAAAACATTTTTTTTGAAAGTTTATATACTTCGAAAGCCCAGCAATGGCAGGGATTATTAGGTCATTTTACACACACACACACACACACACACACACACACACACACACGACATATTTAATTACTTAATTGAAAGAAAAACATTTTTATGAAGCTTTCAGGAACAGGAAAACAGTTCATAAAACACAGAAGTGAAAATGCATAAAAAGATGAACTAATTAATATTATTTTATCTATTATTGATCACCTGAAAAGATAAAGCTATTCAAACGAATTCAATACTAGGTAGTGGTAAGATGGCCACCTTCTCTTTTTAAAATCACATCTGAGTTGGTGGCAGACAAATAAACAACTAACCATAATACAAGACAGACTAAAACAAATGATATCAATTCATTTTTTGACTTACTCTAATCAATAATGCCCTTAAAAGTAATAGTGTAATATTGGAAACCTAAATGCCATAGAATCCAGACTCCCTATCATTCCAATCTAGCTTAGAAGATAAATAAAACAATGACTTTCATGGTCTAGCAAAGCAAAAGGCAAAGTTTCTGAGTCTGAATCCAGTGGAAGTCAAGTGTTTCTTATTTGGATTTGTATTATTTTGTTCTTCTAATTATGAGACTTGTGCAGGGATCTGGTTCGAGTTTATTTGTTTCTCTCTCCCTTTCTTCTTTCCCTTTTCTGCTATTATTGCTAAGATTACTTCAAATGCTGTTGTTTGCTATTGTTCTGTGATACCTCGTCTTTAACTCATATGCCTTTCCTTCTCCCCAGATTAATACCCAGGTCTGCCAAGAGACTCAATTCAATACCGATCAAGAACCCAGCCTGGATAGGGGTTAGATACTTAAAAGCATCTCTTACTTAGGTCCCCAACGACAAACACATTTCTCTTAACTGTCTTATGCATACAACACCAGCCGTAGACTAGCAGTTATAGAGATGAAGCTGCTGTAGTGGGAATCCACACCACTTTTATTAGAAATACAGGTCTTTTCTTCTTTTTTTTTTTAAAGATTTTATTTATTTGACAGAGAGAAACACAGCTAGAGAGGGAACACAAGCAGGGGGAGTGAGAGAGGGAGAAGCAGGCTTCCCGCCGAGCAGGGCACCTGATGTGGGGCTCGATCCCAGGTCTCCGGGATCATGACCTGAGCCGAAGGCTGTCGCTTAACCAACTGAGCCACCCAGGCGCCTCCATAATACAGGTCTTTTCTAAGGAAAAAAAAAAAATACCTATTTTTTTTTTCCAAACAATATTGAGAAAAACACAACAGAATCCCTACAAGTGTGCAGTTAGCAAAGGAACACAGACCAAAAGTTGGGTTTAATGTTTCTAAGTCTTAGGAACACATTTTCCTAAAGACTGCTATATAGTAAATTTAACTTTTTGGTCCAAACCAGAGAACCAATCACTTTATCAATTTATTTGACAGAGAGAGATCACAAATAGGCAGAGAGGCAGGAAGAAAAAGAGGGGGAAGCAGGCTTTGCTTGAGCAGAGAGCCTGATGTGGCCTCCATCCCAGGACCCTGAGATTATGACCTGAGCTGACGGCAGGGGTTTAACCCATTGAGTCACCCAGGCGCCCCCAACCACTTTATTAAAAAGTACGTGGAATTATGGGCACCTGGGGGCTCAGTTGGTTGGGCGACTGCCTTCAGCTCACGTCATGATCCCGGAGACCGGGGATCAAGTCCCACATTGGGCTCCCTGCTCGGCGGGAAGCCTGCTTCTCCCTCTCTCACTCCCTCTGCTTGTGTTCCCTCTCTCGCTGTGTTTCTCTCTGTCAAATAAATAAAATCTTTAACAACAACAACAACAAAGTACCTGGAATTAAATTTTATTTAAACCATATCCAACTATAATTTATAGTTTTTTATGATTTTAAAATCATAATTTTTATGCAAAAAAAGGAGGGAGCCCCCACTATACTTCACAAGGCAACTCTCTGAGTGACACAGATGCCCCAACGGTAGACCAGGAGGTCAGGAAGTAATGTCTCCTGTGCTGAGGAAATCAGGGCCCTGGGAATGGATGTGGAGTAAGTAGTGAAGACAGGTTTGGGGTAGGGCATTTTGTATGAAACCAAGCCCATGTCTAAGCTATAAAAGCAAAGGAATCAGTCTTCTCAGGGCTTAGGCATTTTTGAGAATTTCAGAGTGACTGGATCCAGAGTGTGCATATGGAAATTATTGCTGATCCAAACACTTAGTTTCTGTAAAGCATCAAGCAGGCCTTAATTAAAATACAAAGGTATCTACAGAATCAAATTCAAATAGGATATAGTGTAGCCATTTCCAGGCGCTGGTTGTGGGGCAAAATGGAGCATTGTTTAATGGAAATAGAGTTTCAGTTTTGCAAGATAAAAAGGTTCTAGAAATTGGTTGCTCAACGGTATGAATATACTTAATACTACTAAACTACTTAAGAGTGGTTAAGATGGGGTACCTGAATGGCTCAGTCCCTAGGTGAATAAATAAATAAATAAAATATATTTTTTTAAATCTTTAAAAATAAAAAAGAATGGTTAGATGGAAAACTTTGTCATATGTAATTTATCATATCTAATTTTTTTTATTTTTTAAAAAGATTTTATTTCTTTATTTGACAGAGAGAAACACAGCCAGAGAGGGAACACAAGCAGGGGGAGTGAGAGAGGGAGAAGCAGGCTTCCCGCCGAGCAGGAAGCCCAATGTGGGGCTCAATCCCGGGTCTCCAGGATCATGACCTGAGCCGAAGGCAGTCGCTTAACCAACTGAGCCACCCAGGCGCCCCTATATCTAATTTTTTAAAGTAACATGATTTACAATCTGATACAATGATATAATAATCACATTGAAAACAGCAAAGAAAAATAAAAATTTAAGGTGATTGCCTAGAAAATGTAGATACAAAATGCATCTGTCCAAACAACTGAACAAAAGGACACAATATTTTCCTGGTGTGTCTTTTCCCTTCACTTGCTCTATCCCTACATCTCAAGAGGCTCAACACCTCCTTGTACCCTAACAGTATGAAGTATACCTGTCAAGCAACATTCAGCAAATTTTGTGCCTTTGGTCTGCATACAATGATTGCTTCCTAACAGCAAGCTCCATTACAAGGATACAATTTTCCCCAAAGAAATAATCTGCAGATATAAATAACCATGTGCATCTGCCTAGTTGTCTTTCTATACACACAGACATACACATACACACAGCTATAAATAACTTGCATATGCTGCTTGCACACTCATAAGGTGTGAGTATGGAGACTGCACAGTTCTTCCTGGACATTCAGCCAATATGCATTGAGCAGCCCCCATGCCTGGGTCATCAACAGACAGGACAATCATGGTCCCAACCCACATAGAGCCTGCAGTCTGGAGACAGTTCCTGATGCTACAGACATGGAGGGCCACAACAAGCTAAGAGCTGGGTGCCCACCCAGACCAAGCTAAAAACCCAAGAATAAATAAGTCTTGAGGACGTATATGTGTAGATGAATGGAAGCAGAGACAGGGTCCAAAAAGAAGAGCAAATATTAAGTAGAAGGGGAAAAATACAAAAATGACCTGGAAAAAGAAGAATACTATCATCAAAACCACAGAATCTTGGATATGAGCAACTTACACAGGATGAGAATGAACAGTCAGTAAGTTGATTTGTGTGAAGCATCATATACATATTAATATAAACGATCATCCCCTCATCTTTGTAACATGATCCATCCTTATTTTCCATTATGAATATATTGAAATTAAGGCTCAAACAAGTTCACCTGTCCATGTTTACAAAGCTTATAGTTTGCTTTCCTAGGAAAGAAATTTAAAACTTTCTAGACTCCTAAACAATGTTTTAGCCTCTATTGTTTCTACCTCAGAAACTATGTATGTGTTCTTTTCTTTTTTTAAGACTGTATTTATTTATTTGACAGAGCGAGAGTGATCACAAGTAGGCAGAGAGGCAGGCAGAGAGAGAGGAGGAAGCAGGCTCCCTGCTGAGCAGAGAGCCCAATGAGGGCCTCGATCCCAGGACCCTGAGATCATGACCTGAGCCCGAAAGCAGGGGCTTTAACCCACTGAGCCACCCAGATGCCCTGTGTATGTGTTCTTATCTTCTAATCTCAACTTTGAGTAATCTTTGCTGTGAATTCTTCCCTTTCCATGTTCTACCTGTGACATGATCAACAGTGGGAAAGCAGAATGGAAGTCAGGATTCACACTTTAAAGATTATGTGTAGGAGAGGTGGTGTTATACCCCGGGCAGGGTCTCTTTCCCACTAGTCTCAACATCCACTTATCTCAACTTTCTTCTGAGTTTATCATAACATAGTTTCTGCCTTAGAGAAATTTGCCATCTAACAGGGAAGACAAAGCGAGAGAACAGCTGCCTACACAGAGTAGTCCACTTAACTGTATTCCCAAGGCGGCCCCGACCCTCAGCGTCTGAGGATGAAAGACAGAATGTTTTGGTGCTGCAGGTATGGGACCATTAAGGGCAGAGACCATAGTGATCGTCAAGAGGAGAAATGGTATCTGTGATTTATCTTCCTTTGAAGAAAGGCGAGTGATCCATTGTAACATTTCCATGAGTATCTCTACCTGTAGGGAACCCTGCCTAGAAAAATGCCCAGGCTGAATGGACTGCCTCTTAACCTCCACGTTTTTGTCCACACACCCATTATGCTTCTGCTCTGTTTTCCTACTTAATTTTTCTTTTGAAACATTTACTTCAAGCTATTAATTCAGTATAAAAACTCTGATATAATTGGTACTGGAATGGACAGCAGAAGGATGAGGCTCTAAGTCCAAACTGCCTTCTCTTGGTCAAGTGGCCTTGCATATAGTGGAACCCTTTCTGGATGTAAGTATCCTTCTTTGCCAGAATGAAGGCTTAGATTTTTAACAACCTTGAAGATCCTTTCTAGCTTCAAAAGTAGGATTCTACATTCAAAGGGAGAATGAACAAAAGTACAGCCTGTGCACTATTTGTTTGTTTTATGAGACTATTTGTTATTTCTGAAGAAAATCCTCTAAAATACTTATGGGTGTAGTACAAAGAGATGTATAAAGATGTTTTACAGTTTTATGCCTACTCTTATGCACTGAGTCTGATTAGGGATGCTGAGAGGATGAAGTAATCCTCTAGAACTGTATCTCTTAGCTGTCTACTTCCCACTGACTGTCCCTTTCAGTGTGGTCTTCCTTCTCTTTGAATTGGGTAGATTGGAATGCCTGTGCTTTTTCACACCTTGCAATTAAATCATGAGCTCCGACCCCAGAATACCTCTATTTTTCCTCACCAGCATGTCCTCACTGTAAAGCATCAGCGTCTGTCCTTTGGGTCACTAGAACAGAGCCCACCTCCTGGTCTCTGAGATGCCTTCTTAACTGCAGCTCTTTTTTGCACATAATATAGAAAGGGATCTCTTCAAAACCAATGGAATCATGCAATTTAATCTTGCTTAAAACCCGCTAGTGGCTTCTTCTTCTACTTAGAATTAAGTTGAAACTCCTCTCCTTGGCTTTAAAATTCTCCACATGGCCAGGACCCAGGGTGCCCTTCCTCTCAATTTTGGTTCCTCGAACAGGCACCTTGGCAACTCCCCTCCAGCTGCTTCGTGACCTCTTTCCCCACTCTTCATGTACTTAGCTTTGTTCTGTTGATTATGGCTCGTTTTAAATCTTACCTCCTTAGAAAAGGCTTCCCTAGACAAGTGTAAGCCACTTTTCTTTTGTCATGGTATTGTAAAATTCTTTACTGAACATTACCCAGTGTCATGTTTTATTTCTCTTTCCCCTGTCCCTCCCAAACACATACACACACTTGCATGTAATTTTCACAAACACAGGAAACAGTCTGCCTCAGTCAGCCTCATGGCCTGGGAGAAATCAAGGAAAATATTTGGAAATAAATATAAAAATACAAAAATGTAGAAAATAAGTGAGTGGCTTGCTTTGTGTCAATGGCCCTTAAATAACGCTAAATACTACCTCACTTTACAAAAACAAAGGAGGCTTCGCATTTCTTCATCTTCCACATAAATATTTACACATGGTGGCTTCAAAGGATACCTTGTTTTCCCCTTAAAAAAGATAAAAATCTAATTAAATTTGCCACTGATTGAAAGGTACATCTGGATAAATCACTGTTGTATAGTAAATTGAGATATGGATCTTGGAAATTAATAATAGTTGTCAAAAACAGTAGTAGATCTTTCCAAGTCTCTCTCCATCCCTATTTTTGAAATGAAATAAGAAGAATAAATGATTCAGGGAACACATACAGTTTCTGAAAGAAGCCGTGAATTAAAAAATAAATGAAAGTACATTCCATGTGCCCTAGCACCAACATAAACAAAAAAAAAGAAAAGAAAAAAATGATGAACAAAGCAAGTTAGCAAATTCTCAACCTTGTTAATTTGTCAGAAATAAAGAAATTATATATCAGCAAATGAAGATGTTGAACATGTAAATATGTTTTTCTAAGTGTTGCAGACACACAATGACACTCTTGTAAAACAGGATAAATCTTTCCCCAAACTGAAAGTAACAGTCCCTTTCCTATGGCCCACCTGTCTGTTAGGGTTATTGGAGAACTACCTTGCAAGATCTGTGAAAGACCAAAACATGCATCTCAGCTTCATAGTGTTCTTATCCTAAACACAATTAAAAAGTAAATGGGAACTAGGGTAATCTAGGGAGGGAAACGAAACAACAGAGACTTTGGACACAGAAACAAACTGAGGGACTTGGAGGGAGGGGGGTGGAGGGATGGGAGAGCCTGGTGGTGGGTACTGGGGACACCTAAAGCATGGAGCACTGGGTGTGGGGAATGGGGAATGAATCTTGGAACACTGGAAAAAAAAAAT
>PITA01008326.1:67082-85344 GCA_004023965.1 Spilogale gracilis | reverse complement strand
CCCCTTCCCTTTTTTTAAAAAAATATTTTATTTATTTATTTGACAGAGAGAAATACAGCCAGAGAGGGAACACAAGCAAGGGGAGTGAGAGAGGGAGAAGCAGGCCTCCTGCCAAGCAGGGAGCCCGATGTGGGGCTCGATCCCGGATCTCCGGGATCATGACCTGAGCCGAAGGCAGTCGCTTAACCAACTGAGCCACCCAGGCGCCCCCCTTCCCTCCTTTCTTCCCTCCTTCCCTGAATCCTCCCTCTTTCTTTCTTTTAAAGGTTTTATGTATTTATTTGAGAGAGAGAGAGAGAGAGAGAGAGAGAGAGAGAGAGAGAGAGAAAAGCAGGGGAGGGGGAGGAGCAGAAGGAGAAGCAGACTTCCCTCTGGGCTGGGAGTCTGACATGTGGCTTGGTCCAGGACCTTGAGATCATGACCTGAGCTGAAGGTATATGCTTAACCAACTGGGCCACCTAAGCACCCCCAGAAACTCTGATTCCTAATGTGTAATAATAGTATGCTAGGGCTGTAATGAAAAAGTACCATAGGCTGGGCGACTTAAACAACAGAAATTTATTTTCTCACAGTTCTGGAGACTGGTTCAAGGTCAAGAAGCTAGCTGGGTTGATTTCTTTGGAGGCCCCTTTCCTTGGCTTTGTAGGTCATCTTCTCCCTTTGTCTTCAGTTGGTCTTCCCTCTCATGTGTTTAAGTCCAAATTTCCTCTTCTTATTGAGAGACCTGTTATATTGGATTAGGACCCACTCTAGTGATCTCATTTTAAATTAATTACCCCTTTCAAGGTCCTTGTCTTCATATAGTAATATTCTGAAGTATTAGGGGCCAGGAATTCCACATATGAATTTTTAGGGGACTTAATTTAGTCCATAATACTCTGCACTCCAGTGTACTTTTTTTTCTGTACCTTTATCTGTACTTTCCTTCTGATACTGACCATCATTCTACTTTGCCTTATGGAAATTTCTCAACTGGCTAATGCCTTTTATTAGAATACAGGCTCTCTGAGGGCATGGTGAATCTCTGATTCCTCTTGCATCTACCCATCACCTAGCACACTATTCAGACTTTATAGTTATTTTGGAGAGAGGTCGAGAGGACAAAAATACCTCCCTATTTCTCTATCTGTGCAAAATTTTTGTTCATTACTTTAATATTTCAGTTCTATCAGTTACTTTTTATTTACTTATTTATTTGTTTATTTATTTGAAAGAGAGAGAGAGAGCACGAGAGTGGGGGTGGGGGTGAAGGGGCAGAGGGAGAGGGAGAGAGAATCTTAAGCAGGCTCTACTCTCAACATAGAACCCAATGTGGCATTTGATCTCCCAACCCTGAGAGCATGACCTGAGCTGAAATCAAGAGTCAGTCACTTAACACCCAGGTGTCCCAGTATTGGTTACCTTTATAACTTTAAATACTATCTGTATACTTCTGGGTTTTTTCTCTATCACCTTTATACAGAAATTATTTATTTATTTATTTATTTATTTATTTATTTTTATTGTTACTTAAATTTTTTTTCCATTGTTCCAAGATTCATTCCCCATTCCCCACACCCAGTGCTCCACGTTTTAGGTGTCCCCAGTATCCACCACCAGGCTCTCCCATCACTCCACCCCCCTCCCTCCAAGTCCCTCAGTTTGTTATACAGAAAATTTTTAAAAATATTTTATTTATTTATTTATTTGACAGAGAGAAACACAGCTAGAGAGGGAACACAAGCAGGGAGAGTGAGAGAGAGAGAAGCGGGCTTCCCACCAAGCAGGAATCCTAATGTGGGGCTCGATCCCAGGATTCCGGGATCATGACCTAAGCTTAAGACAGATGTTTAATGACTGAGCTACCCAGGCACCCCTATACAGATTTTCAACTGTCACCCATATAAGTGAGTATTAGTGTTCTTATCGTTTCTTTGCAACTTTTCAAGTTTCTGTCAATTACACCATAATTTCCACATTGTTAGTGTTTATAACATGTATCTTCCATTCTTAAATATAATTAAGTGGTGCTTAACCTATGGATTAGTTATTAAAGAATAAAAAGGATAAATACAACAAGAAGAAAATTTTAAGAGCCCGAGTGAAAAGGATCTTCTTTTGTTATTTTTTAATGATTGCTCAAACTTTGCTACATTTTAGTTTATAATTGACCATGACTTTTATTTTTTCTTTCCTGGAGTTTCTAATTGTTTTTTTTTCTTTTTAACAAAAGAACTATATAACTCTATTATATCTTTAAGATTACCTGTCACTCAACCATACTGTTTATTAAAGTAAATGTTTTCTTCTTGAAGATTTTTTTTTCTTCTTAGAGTTCTCTCATCTCCAGTTACAATTTGGATAGATTATTTCTAGTTTTACTGCCTAACTGTGACCCTGGACTTTTTCCTTGAACTCCTGGGATAACTACTCTTATTTTAGAGTTGCCATGTCTTTTATTTTTTCCTTTGGATTTCCTTTTCATTTTGCTGGAAAATATCCTGAGACAGTATTTTTTTTAAAACAAGTATCTGTGATGTAAATTTTCTAACTATTTTTATACCTGAAATGGCTTATTTTGTCCCTACATCAATTTAATAGTTTTTCAAAAGAAAATATAGAATTGTAAGTTTAGAATTTTATATCTTTAATGAGAACGTTAGAGCATTGCTCTATTGTTTTCTAGTTTTCAGTGTTGCTGGTGAGAAGTCACATGTCAATGTGATTGCAATTCCTTTGCAGAGAATTTGTTTTTTCTGTCTAGAATCTTTTACAATCTTCACCTTACACTTAGAATTTTAGTTTTCAGGAGAATGTGGGTCTCCTGAAAAAAAGGACGGGTCTTTTTTCACTCATTCTGTTTTACTTTTTTTCTAGAATTCTTAGTAAATGGATACAAGACTTCTTAGATTAATAATGTATGTCTCATACTTTTCCTCATATTTTCTTCTATCTTCTTTATATACATTCTGAGCTACCTCCTGAGCTTTAACTTTTTTTCCTATGGAATTTTTATTTTAGCATTAACACTTAGAAGAACTCATTCTTCTTCTCTGATTGCTCCATTTTAAACATAACCTGTTCTCTTTTAAGGAACACATACCTTCCTGAATTCCACTAAGGACACTAATTCTTCAAGAATTTCTTTCTGTTCTTCAGATTTTGTTACTTTGTTCATCTTGGTTCTTACCTTTTGTGCTATTGGTATTCTTCAATGCCTTGTTTGGTGGTCTGTATTTATTTAAGATTTATTTATTTGAGAGAGGGAGAGAGAAAAGTGGGGAGGAGGGGCAGAGGGAGAGGGAGAGAAGCAGACTCCCCATAAACGTGGAGCCCACTGAGGGGCTTGATCTCACAACACTGAGATCATGACCTGAGCTGAAATTAAGAGTCTGATACTCAACCGACTGAGCCACCCAGATGCCCCAGTGACCCGTATTTATGAAGGAAGACGAGGGTGGTGCACATTTGCAGTTAGTGAGATTTGTTAAGGTATCTTCACTTTGCTGGGATTTCTGCTTGGACAGTTGGTTCCACTATTCTGAATATGTATATATTCCTTTAGAACTTGGGAATGTGAATCTATAATTCATATATATCTATATTCCCTGCCCCCCAGAATTTCTAGTCAGTGCTAGCATTTCCCCCAGAATAGGAGTGTTCCTGAAAGCACCTGGCATGTTGACGGGTTGCTTTTTCATTGGTATGAATAGGCTAGGAGTCAGGCTAGGGGGCCCCAACTGCCAAGCATGCATACGCACCCTACCACCCTCTGATACAGGGAAAGTGCAACTTCATCAGATGAGGAGCTGTGACATTATGCCTGCACTGGAATTAAGACCCTTGTGATTCTGAATCCCAGAGTATGGCATTGTGAGTGATGAGGACATGGATACTTGAGAATGTGGGGACGGGAGAATGGACAAGACTTGTGGGCTGGAGGGAGAGGGAGGCGAAAAGTTGGCAGAAGGGTCATCACAGAGATGGAGACATGCGTTCTGGGATCGGGGAGACCTGAACTGGGATTGCGCGATGTCTCCTGCACATGTAGAGGCTGAAGTGAGGTATGGTGAGGACACAGGGAACAACCGATCTCCAGAAAGAAGGGAGGAGGGAGAAGTGGAGGGGGCAGTGAAGGAAGAAAGAGAGCATAGGAGTGTGGGTCTCTGCTTGCTCATTCATTCATTCATTCATTCATTCATTCATTCGCCATGCTGACTGAATATGTCTCATGTCTCTGTCTGGGCCGGGTTCTGAGGGGCACCTCCAGTGGACAGGCTGGACTCTGTCACCCAGCACTGCCTCTTTCTTCATAACAGTGGCCCATGAGACACCATCTGTGTTAAAACAAGTGCCAGTTGCCCACCCGATCCTGCAGTAAATGTTGCGATGTCCTGTCACATGTGTGAGCTCTTTCCTCCCTGGCACTTATGTCTCATGTATAAAGCTGGGATGGGAACATTCTTGTTATATAATTTTTCTAAGCCTCAGTTGCATGCTCATGAAGTAGGATCGGGCCACCCCGTCTGGAGGTAGTGTGAGCATTTGTGCAGCGCCCTGTGGGAACGTACCAAGGGTTGCGTGACTTCCCTCCGTGTCACTGACAGACCCATGTCCCACGGCTGTGGGTGGAGAAACTGGGACCCCCTGGATCTCAGTCTGGTTCTCCTTCCATCTTGCCGGATGAGCAGACAGAGCCACAGAACAACCCAGACTCCCTGTGCTGTGTGACCCAAGCCCTCGCCATTCCTGTGTCCACAGGGCCTGTCTGCTTCTTGGAAGAGAGGATATTGTGAAATCACTTTCTGAGACAGGAGTGGGATGAATGCCAGCACCTTCAGCAGACATGGGGAAAGGCTTGTCCACTGTGTCCTCACACCTCGCTGAGTCCTGATGGGTGGGGATGGCCTTGTTCATGGGAAATGGGTGACCAAGGAAAGAACAGCTGGTAGAAAAGCTGTCACCCAAGACTTCCATCATTGACTGCAAGTCCCAAGATCTGCAGACACAGGAGGGACGGTGGTACCAACACACTTGACAAAACCCACCTTCCTTGGGCAGAAGCTCTGAGCAGCCCAGATGGCCTTGAACTCCCCACCTTATAGAGCTGGACGGCAGACCCAGGTGCCCATTTTAGAGCTTCATGGCTACACAGAGGAACGCGTGACCCTGAGCTTGTTGGCTTATTGAGTGTAGTTCTGACCCTGAACAGAAGGATTTTGTGTCACTCAAGCTCATCTGGAATCACATCAGCTCCCTGCTGCCCAGCCCTGCTGGCTCTTCTGTCTGGCTCCCACTGCACTTGGGGCGCAAGCCTGTTCTTTCCTGGGAGTTGTGGCTCACAAGCATTTCCAGCGCCTTCCTTGCACATGCCCCTGCCTCCTCCTGCTCCGCCCCGCACTAAGCCCCTTGGTAGGCAAGCCACGGGCACATTGTGTCCATTTTACAGCAGAGGCAGGCTCAGTAAGCTTGACTTAATGCTCTTCTGCTGCTATCTTGAAATTTTAATAATCTTGTCTTTGAATTCGTGTTTTGCAAGTGAAATCTGATGGGATCCTGGAGCCCGCACAGGAGCAGAGGGGGTCTGTCAACACATGTGTTAGTTCCTTGCTGTCCTGCCTATGTACAGCATTCTCAAAACCCCGTGAGCACAGATCTCCAGTGGGTCCCCTGAGGCGAGACTCAAAGTGAGTACCAGATGCATGTGTTGCATCAAGGACACCTGAGCAAGAGCATGGATGCCCCTGAAAGGCCACACTTTGCATTTGAAGGAGCACTTGCTTGGAATGCAGAAAAGAGGGTGAGGTTCTAGGGAAGGTGAATGACGGAGGAACCCTGTCTTCTTACTCAAGTTACTTCCCTGTGTCAGCCAATTGCTTACAGGAAAAGTGAGGGCACTGAAGGAAGTGGAGACACAGGGCACACCAGGATTCCATTTCCTCTCTCCTCACTCAGCAGGAGGGCAAAGGCACAGCATGTGGGTGGAATGTCAAGGAGGGGCATAAAATCTGTTGAGCTAGTGCTGTGTTTCTACTGTTCTGGAAAAGACGAAAATACTTTTGCGTACAAACTGCAAAATATGAAGCGTGTGATTTCGATGATTCCACATGTGAGTTAAATGGTCTTATATTTGCATTTAAAACTGCCACTGCACGATACAATGTTGAATGGTGTAGTTAGAATGGCATTAAACAGCAAATAAAAACACCATGACAAGTGGAGATGGAGGGTATTGTGGAAGAAAGAAGCAAGTTTGGTATTTTAGCAATGTTAATGGCACTTTCCTCCTGATTTTTGCACAAACATCCCACATTTTCATGTTGAACAAGGGGCCTTGCAATCATAAAGACAGCCCTCAGTGGGGGGTGAGGAATGGAGACAGAGAGGATGAGAAGCCCATCGAGGTCTTGGAGTTATTTAGGGGCAACCTGGGAGCAGATGTTGGTCTCTGATGGAGTCGGGGGACAGGCTCCACCACGGTGATGATGAAGATGATGGTGATAAGCCCACCATATTGCACCAGGCATGATGCATGCAGTGGCCCACTCATCTCCATGGCAACCTGGAGGCAGGGACAATTACTTTCCATCCTGCAGAGGAAGAAACCAAAGCTCTGGGAACATCTGCAGCCTGCCCGAATCTCTATTTGGCAAGTGGCTCAGCCAGGAGCCCTGGACTGTCAGATCTTGGTCACCATGTCTCCATTCTCCCACCTGCCAGGGAGAGCACACCTGATCTCTTGGCCTCTGTCTGATGACCTCAGGCTCCCCTTGGTAAGAAACAGGACCATTCATTTTATTTCTTTATAAAAATGGAATGAGAGTAATACATGATGACTAGTAAACTGTTTAAAATACACAAAAGTCTTTTGAAAGTTCTGATAGAGAATGACCAGTAGCCCCTCCCTGGCCTCACCCCTGTTCAGCATATATCCTTCTAGAACTTTCTCCATGCACGTATGTGCCAGGCTAATGATTGAGATGGCACTTCTTTCTCACTCCTGGGTTTTCTTTCTTCCAGATCTATAAAGTAGACAATCAGGGGGTTGTAAAAGGCCTGTGGGGTGCAGGGCCTGGAGTAGAAGATGCTGGACACAGAGAACACAGAACCCAGGCATGTGTCTTGAAAACCAGGAAGTCAGGATCTGTGGGACTGGCTGTTGCATAGTGGTGGGCTTCTGAAGGTAGACGTGGGCCAGCCTGGGTCAGGGTTTATAAATAGCAGAAACCTGGTCCCCCTTCCCACACAATTCCTGGGGTAGCCGTGCTGGGGGGAGGATCTCAGAAGGGCCTGGCTGTCTGGGGTTCCCACAGGGCTGCACCACGCATGTTCAGGGACCCCATGCTCAGGCATGGCATGGAGATAGCAGACTTGCCCACTTTCACACAACCACAGTGGCTGGACGCCCAGCCCCCAGCAGGGCTGCTGTTGCCCAAAACCCAAGACCCCCTCTGTGAATTTCCTGGAGCTCTTGACAGTAGCATTGATTTGCTTCTCCTCCTCTTGAGGGATGGTTCCAAGACAGGTTTGTGCTGATTTAGGACAAATTAACAAATGTGACCTCTTAATGTCCAAGTGAAATAGTGATATTGACCTGAGTGGTCCTGAGGTCCCTGCCATCCCTGGCTTCTTGGCAGGCCACATCTGGATCAGCTCTTGCCCTGGGGAGACAAGGGTGCCTCCTTCTCATGGCCCCATGCATGGCTTTCTGCCTAAGTTCCTGCCCCAGTGGAAGGGGGACTGGCCCCAGTGCTCATGCGGATACCTGTGGCTGACTCATTGGGATTTCACAAGGGGAGGAAGGAGATCCAGTAGCAGGTTCTTAGAGACATGTGATTCCCTCTTGTCCCAGAGGAGACCCCCCTTTGGTGACAAGTGGGCTACCTGTGGGACTCTGAGATGTTTAACTAGTGGTGGATACAGGGTCCAATCCAGGGTTAGCTTGTCATTTCCCAGAGCTCCTCCCAGAGAACCCCTGGCGAAGCCAATGGCCGCATGCTGGGATCTGAACGCAGGCTCATCTGGCTCCTGGACCTAAGCCCTTGAGGACAGGAGTCAGGTGTATGCAGGCAGATACTCTGGGAAACTGGGCCCTTTGGGACTTCTTCTGGCAGCCCAGAAGGGAGCTTTTGCCACTACCTGGCACATGCGTGGGGGTGTCCTCCTCACAGCCGGAGGCTAGCCCCCCTTTCCTGCAACATACAAGACCAGCCCCTCCTGGGCTCCTCGCTAGGCTGTGACTCAGACATAATGGGATCACCACAGGCTGGCAGAAATGATAGTTCGGGCTGACCTCAGTTTCTTTTTTTGTGGAGAATGACGGCTGCACTTGATTGTCTCCTGACCCTATGTCCCGATGACTCTCACAAAACTGTTTCCCCCAGGCGGGCCGAGAGGCCACTCTTCCATATTAACCCGGCTGAGAAGCTATTTGGAGAGTTTCACCAAAACACGCCCCGGATCCACCTGAGCTTGGAGGGGCCGGCACGTGCCTGCTGGGAGGCCCGTTGAGCTTTCCACCTCTCGTGGCCGGGAGCAGCCTTCCCTGGCAGCACCAACGGGCTGACTCCACAATCAACTTTCTAGGGCATCAGTTTACCGAAAGTATCAGTCTACCAGATGGTAATTAATTTAAAACAGCATTTTATTAAAACAAACTAAGATATTATGAATGAAACATCAAGTCTCTAGGAACCCTGAAGATCAAACAAGAGCTATCACAGAAATGAGCTGCTCTGAGTTGCTGCTCCCAAGAGCCCAGAGTGATGCTTACCGTCCTCTGCCTGGGGTCCCCCAGAACCAGAGAGAGGGGGGAAATGGTCACTAGCTCCTGCCCAGCACTCCAGGGTTTGCACAGTGAGGGCACATTTTGATCTTCCTGCACCCAAAGTACCCAGTGCGGTGAATAAGAATTTAAATGAATGACCTTTATTCCACAGGCTAGAGAGGGTAAGCCTTCAGGCTCCCAGCTAACCACGCTTAGCTCAGATGAAATCCATGCCTTCTGACATGCTATCAACCTTTCCCCTCTCTGGGTCTATACTCTGGGACACCACATGGCTTCCTGGGGGACAGGGACAGTGACCCTGACTTCTTTAGGAAAGTTGTGATTTACTGGACAGTTGCATCCCTGGCTGGGGATGAAAGCTGATTTTTGTCCCTATGGCAGAGTGGAAGAAGGTGGCCCGCTGACCTTTGTTCAAGGACATTGCCCCCATGGGTGCCTATGGGGTAGTGGAGGGTCCCACAGTGCTTCTCTTTGCCAAAGGAATGCCCTGACTTTCTTTCTTTCAGCTGTACCAGGACTCTGGTGTGTGCAGTTGGGAGGGAGTCCTGTGAGCAGCCAGGGCTGGAGTCGGTTCATTCTTGTCCCTCTGACTCAGCATCTTGTTCCTGCCCCAGATTCCCACCTGCTCTACATGTTGCTCCGGGGATATGGAGGGAAAGGCGGTGGCTGGGATGGTTCCAGAGGAAGGCCACCCATGGACTCTTGCTTTTTCTCTGGGGGTCGGGGCAAGGAGGCATTTGGTTGGTGTTTAGTTGGCTCAGGTTGTGTGTGGGAAAATGGTGCATCATTCACATGGGGACCTGACTGTTCTTCCCTCCAGCCTTGGTGGCAGCAGGTTGAGGTGACCTGTGATGGGCAGCTCCCCTCTCTGCCCTGTCTCCCTTGGATCACATGCTTTTTCACCCATTAGAACACAGTTGCAGCAGGCTTCTGCTGGGGCCTGTGGTGGTGGGAGGAGTGCTCTTCTCAAGCCACTGGGAGGCTGTTGGCACATGATCCGTGACCACGCCCTTGCTGGGAGAAGCATCAGCTTCTTATTCTTATAAGTGGCAGCTGTTAAAAACCATGATCTTAGGTGGAATTCATGCTGGCAGCGAATAGGGAAGGGCTCAGTCTCGGCACTGGCACATCGCAATGGTTTTATGATGAGCTGTAATCGGTCCCATTTTACAGGTGCAAAAACCATGGCTAACCCAGACCTCTGCGCTGTCAGCTGTCGAACCCCGAGCCCTTTTCTATGAAGCTCTTGGGTCACCATTCCATTTCCATCTCCTAATGACCTTCAGGGAAGGTGCTATGGTGATGTCATCCTATAGGTGGGGACACTGGGGCTCAGAGAAGCTCAGTGGTTTTCCCTAGTTACACAGCTCGTGGTGGACCAGGCCCTTGAACTCTAGTCTGTCTGTCTGACCCCAGAGCCATTGCTGTTTATCACTGGGCTGGTGGGGTGCTCTGGGGAAGGAATATTCTTGTAATCAAGGGGCCAAAGCAGCTGAGACCACAAGACGGTGAGGCCCAGATCATTGTTCCATCGTGCACCCTCCACGGGGCATGGAGTAGAGGTCACATCCTCACCTGTTAGGAGAGGCTGAGCCACCATATCGTGGTGGGCAATGCATGAAGCCGTGCTGGGTGCTTGATCAGCCTGTCCATGCGTGGCTGGGCTTGGCTGTGAGTCCGTGGCTTCCTGTTGAGTTGCAAAGCCATGTCTGGGCTTCTCCCCAGGCCTCCAAAAAAGCACAATACCCTAGGCAAGCTGATTTTTCTATAATTAAATTGGTACGTTGTCATCCTTTCAACAGAAATGACAGTATTAGCATTTCCCTGTTCTCTTAGAAATTCATCACACACCTAGGAAATACAGAGATAGCCAAGAGCTTTCCGAGCCCTTTTGCTTTGCGAGTCGATTCATTGCCTCATTCATCAAATGTCCTTGCTTGGGGGTTGGGGTCCCCAGGCCTGTCCTCAGGGGCCTCACAGTCTATGGGGGAGATGTAGAAGTATTTTGGGCAGCTCTAAAACTACACCTGTATTGATTGATTGACTTATTAACTCCAATGAATATTTATTGAGGATCTATTATGTGTAGGAAATTGATATTTAAATTATTCATATTTTGCATTCCTTTATTGGTTTTAGAATTGTAAAGTGCCTTGTGATATGTTCTATAAAAACCTGACAGACTTATGACCTTGTTCACTTGTAGAATAAAGATCATCTTCTACAAATCGAAAATCAGACTACGGGTTTGAGCATGCTTCGTATGTCATGTTTTTGCATGAGAGCGAGAAGTATCCTGGCGGTTCTCCATCCTGGATATGATTTAGAACCATCTGGGGTGGGGAGGTTTATGAAGAGTCCATGTCTCTGTCTGGCCCTTAAACCTATAGCTTCTGATTGATAGGTTTGAGGTGGGGCTCTGGGGGAAAGCTGTTTTGTAAGACTCCCTGCATGAATTTACTGTGCAGACATACTATGAACCATTGGTCTCTACCAGTAGTTCTTAACCTTAGCTGCACATTAGGATCTCTCCTGGAGAGTTTTAAAAGTTCCCAAGCCAAGGCTGCACCCAGCTTGCTAAATCAGAACATCTGGGGGTGGCACCCAGCCACCCATGCATGTTAAAGCTCCCAGATGATTCCAATGTGCAGCCAAGATTGAGAGTCACTGGTCTCCGATTTTATTTTATTTTTATTTTTAAAATTTTTATTTTATTTTATTTTATTTTGTTATTTTAAAGAGGGAGAGTAAGTGAGAGAGAGAGGGGGAGAGAATCTGAAACAGACTCTGTACTATGCACAGAGCTCGATGCGGGATTCGATCCCCCAACTGCAAGATCATGACCTGAGCTGAAACCATGAGTTGGATGCTCAGCTGCCTGAGCCACCCAAGCGCCACAGTCTGCTCCTATTTTATAGTCACAAATGGATTGAGGATGGCATCACAGAGGCTGTGAGATTGGAGTTGGGTTTTGAAGGATGAATAGGAGTTTGCTAGGATACTCTAGAAGAAGATGAGACATTTGCAGGTGGAGACCAGCATGAGCAATGGCAACAGAACAAGGAGAGTGGAGGATTTGAGACACAATGTGACTAGACTGGCATCAGGGAGGCCGTGCAGGTAGGAGGAGAGCGGATGCAAGGCTCCGCCTGGGGAGTCCAGGTAGGAAGTGACTAGACCTGTTTGTGTTATGAACATCTTTGTTGGTGAAGGAAGGTCTGGAGGGAAGGCTGGAGGTGGGGAGACCAGCAAAGAATTTGTTTCAAAAGCCTCGATGGGACTTTGGGAGGCCCCAGGCCGAGGTGGTGGCCAGAAGACACAGGAGAGCATGCATTCTGGTGACACTTCTGAGGGGCTGGGTGGGTTTGAAATGTGTATGCTAATTCTATAATATGCTTCCCAGGGAGACCTGGCATTGATATCCCTCCTCCTTGAAGTATGAGGACAATATTTTACTGAGGAGTTGCTACAAACTGTCAAGGGGGCGTGCAGGGCTCTTTGGAGAAGGGCCAGAGGCTCACTCATCTAACTTGATGATTTGGAGAGGGACATGGGCCACCATGGAACTCCCATGCCCTTTGGACACCTCCAGCCAGTGGCCCATAGGCATGTCTGATCCCACAGGTCCAAAGTGAGCTAGAAGCATGGGGGTATCTCTCATTCCTCCTTCTTTGTCACATCTGTATCTGGCTGGTCGCCAAGTCCCAGGGTCCATATCTTCCATAGCAATGGTCATTTGATTTCCCCCATGGACTGGATTCTCCAGGCCAGGAGTCCAGGCGGGACAGCTTGTCTCTGCTCCATAGCATGTGGGGCCCCAGCTGTGAAGACTCAAGGTTGAAGTGTAGAGTCATCTAGAAGGCATCTTCATGTATGTGTCTGGCAGGTGAGGCTAAAGTCATCTGGGACCTCAATGGCCTCTATTGGACAGAGCACAACATGTACATGTGGCCTCTTCCGTGGCCTGGGCTTTTCTCTGGCATGGTAGCCTCAGGTGAGTCAGATTTTTCTAGTGGATACTTAGGGCTCCAGAGGTGAGTGTCCTAAGAGAGCCAGGCCCTAGCTTCTGAAGTCATGCACTGTCCTGTCCATGGCATTCTGGTACCTGGAAGGTTGGCTCAAGTTCACATACAATTGAGACAGCAGCTCCTGTGTGGCTGGTTCCCGTGGTTCCCATGACCCTTGTGGTTCCTTCGGGGTCCGTGGCTGCTGTAGTCCCCATGATTCCCATAGTCTCTGTGTTCCCTGTGGTCCCTGTGGTCTCTGCGGTCTTATGGCTCCCGTGGTCCCTCTGGTCTCCGTGGTTCCCATGGCTTCCATTGTCCCTGTGGTCCCCGTGGTGCCGTGGTTCCCACGGTCCGCATGATCCCCGTGGTCTCTGCGGTGCCTGGGACTGAGGCCCAGCCAGACCCACAGTGGGAAGGTCACTGGTGGTGTTTAAGGGTCAGCCATAGCGCTTTGGGGAAACTTGCCAGGTGGGCCCAGCTCAGAGCAGGGAGGGGCCGGGTGGGGCGGGGTGCTGGGAAGGCACAGACACTCAGCCTCTCCATCCAGCCCTTTGACCCAAGGGCATTTTGAAGAGGCCTAAAACCCAAGCCCTTAAATCACTCAGCTTTCTTTTTATTATCAAGAACAAGAAAGCTAAAATCCTCACCTGACCCTATGGCTTTCCTTGGGGTGGCATCTGGGGATAGAGCGGGGGGTCGGGGAGGGCTGGTGACCAAGAGCTGGGTACAGCTGCTCACGGGCCACATCCAACCAGCGGATCCAAGCCCGGCTTCGCCTCTCAGGGTTGTGCTGTGTGTGTGCACGAGAGGGGGTGTGTGTGCGTCTGTGTGTCTGTCCGTGTACACGTTTATGTGTATGTCTGCGTGTCGGCGTGTCTGGGCGTGTGTACCTGAATCTATGGGCGTCAGTGCATCGTGTCTGCCTCTGGGTGTGTGTCGTGCGTGTGCACGTGTGTGCGTGCGTGTCTGATTCTGAGTGTCGTGCGTGTGTACGTGGCTGCGGGTGTCAGACTGTGTGCGCGTGTGTGCGTGCGTGTCTGATTCTGAGTGTCGTGCGTGTGTACGCGGCTGCGGGTGTCGGACTGTGTGCGCGTGTGTGCGTGCAGCCTCTCTGAACTCCCGCAGGCATCCTGACCAGCGCTAAGGGGCGCTCTCCACCTGCTGCGCTGAGCGGACGGTTGCTGGGTTCTGGGCTGCGGGCTCCGCCTGGTGATGCTTGACAGGCGCTGTGTCGTCCTCATGACGGCTTCAGTGGGCATCCTTCTGCCATCCCCCCCGACCCGGGTGAGCCAGCAGGGGTCCAGAGGAGCTCAGGAGCTCCCCAACCTTTCCTGATCACGGTGGGGCAGACCCCAGAGCCTGATGTCTAGCCCCACGGACTCATGAAGCCGGCAGTAGCCTGCTCCCAGAAGGACCCTTGGACAGTGCTCCAGGCTGAAGAGCAGGACCTTTGATCCACATTCCAGTCCTGGGATCCTGCCCCAGCTGGCATCTCTGCCCAAAGCCTCTCTGTCCCCCTACAGGACCCTCTCCGTAGACTAACAAACTCAGCACCGCGAGGGCCACCTTGGGCGCCCCAGGCCGCCGAGGAGCTGAGTAAGGCAAAGCCTGCCACCAGCCGCACCGGGGGCCTAAGTGGCCGGTGGTAGGTAGTCTCTGTGCTCGCAGAATCCGGCAGCCTGGCCCTGGGCCAGGCCTCGGTGTCCCTTCACGGCGGACACACCTGGGTCAACAGAGCAAGATGGAGAGGCCGGCCGATTCCAAGATGTCACTTTGCTGCTGAAATATGCTGATTTAAAAGAATCAAAGAGAGCAGTTTATTCATTGCCCAAGTCCTTTCAAATGAAATTAGGAACCTAAATCAAATTTGCTATGGCTTCTTTTTTAACCATCTCCAGAACACAGAGTTTGCTTTACCTCTGTGTACACCCGGAAAACTAGGCTCCTAGAGAAACCTAGGTCCACACAGGCCTGTGAGTCATGCAATGAATTCCACCTGCTCGTTTATGACTGTCAGAATGGCATGAATATATCATAAGGCAGTAGGAGTCCATAGCCCGTCACCTTTACTGGAGCACTGCTAGTTGTAACGTGGGGGTTGATCCTCCCAGTGGTTCTGGGATCAGGAAGGGCAGGCTCATCAGCTCTAAGCTGCAGGGAAGGAAGCAGGGCTCAGACATTAGGGGACCTGGCTGGTTCGCACAGCCGAGGATGGGGGCTGCCCTCTCCCCAGGTCAGCCTGCTCCTAATCCAAGCACCTTCTCCCATTGGATGATACCGTTCATGATCACGGAGATCATTCTAGGCGCTTATATTCAATTACAAGGATCAAGAGTGGGAAGGGCTGTGAGTTTGGGCATCAAACCCCATCCTGAACTCCCCCCACCACCCGGTGCCATTGCAAGTCTTGGGGCATGAGGAGTAGGGCTGCTAGAGAGAAGAGGGGACACCAGCTTAAAACTGCGTTTCAGATGAACTGGGAACTATGGCATGCACCATACTTAAACATGTGTTTGTTTATCTAAAATGAAAATTTCACCAGGCATCTTGCCTTTGTTCATGTTTGTTAACTCTGGCACCCTGAGGTGGGGAGGGGTCTCCTCCTGCTGCTCATTCCCCCACGACCTTTCTCTGTACTGGCCACTGGGCCCCATTTTGTAGGTCAGCACTCGCATGGGAGGCATGGAGCCTCCCACGTCTCAAGAAGGATGACTTCATTGCAGAGAGGAAGCCGAGGGGCTCTGCAGATGGACATAGATTCAGCTCTCGAGGCCACGGCTTGGCCAACCCCCTCTTTGTCATCCATCAACAGCCTGGCCCCTTTGGAGAGAAGTCAGGTAAGGTTGGCTTCGTCTTGGGCGTGTGCCTGGTTTCCTCATCTGCAAAGGAAGCGTGATCACGGCACCTGCTCTCCGAGGGTTGTGCGGGGAGCAGATGTGCGAGTATTAGAAACGCTCTGGGCAGGAGCCTGGAAGGCTTGTTCAGTAGCACGAACCACACGGGACCAGCCCAGAAGCCCTGACCACGGAGCTGCGAGGCCGAGGAACCTGGAGAACAGAACCCAGAGTCCCAGCTGGCCTGAGGGGAGGGATGACAGATCACAGATGACACAGGATTATTGGGAACGCATACTCATTTTCGCTCCAGAGACATTATTTATAAGTATTTTAAAAGAGCTGTAATACTGGCCATTTACCTGCTTTCTAGAATTCTGGGTTTGGAGGGGTGTCCTTAGGGCTGAGGGCAGTTTCTGCACCGAGGAAGCACTTGTTGCATTAGAACGGACTTAAATTAAAGCGTCTGAGATGCTGGCTGTCATCCCAGCCCTGGGACATGTCCTGAAGCCTCGCGCCCAGCACGGTGTGAGCCTCCGGGGCAGGGGACCGGTCCAAGCCGCCCCAGGGCCCCCTGTGGGGTGTGGCCACACTGTGAACCCCCCGACATTTGCTGACAGAGTGGAGGGAAAAGGGGTGGTATGAAGGGACTCTGCATGGCTTGGAATGAAGTCCAGGACAAAGAACTTTTGTGGAGGGCATGAGGAGGCAAGTGTCCTCTGTGGCGGCCACCTCATGGCATGACCATCCCTGTCAGCTCCGGGTCACTTCTGCGGACAGCCTGAGATGTTGCACAACCAACTCCCTGGCCCGGGGATTATTGGCTCTCAGCTACAGGTACATTTTTCCTTTAAGTAGAAGGGCCATCAGCAAAGATGACGAAGGCAAGATGGAACAGTGGCCTTTATGATAACAAACCAGGAAAAAAATGGCATTTTCTCACCATTTTATGTGGAATTACTCATTGAATTCCCACAACAGCATTGCAAGATTGGTTTTATTATTTTTTTATTAAAAAAAACTTTTTTTTTTTTTTTTAGAGAGTGAGAAGGGCAGAGGGAGAGGGAGAGAATCTCAAGCAGGTTGTATGCTTGGCACAGAGCCCAACATGATGGGGCTCAGTCTCACGACCCTGAGATCATGACCTGAGCCAAAATCAAGTCAGAGCTTTGCCGACTGAGGCACCTAGGCTCCCCAGCTTGGTTTTATTATTATTCCCCCTTAAACGTCAGGGAACATAAGTGACTTCCTCAAGGTCATAGTCAGCATGTGGTGAAAATAAAATTCAAAGCCAGGCCATCTTGCTCTCAAGGTAGAGCGAATCCATAAGCCATAAATATCAACCTCCTGGTTTTGCCCCAGGGGCCTCCTGAGGACAGATCCTTCCAATCCCAACCAATGATTATTCCAGTCAACAGCCTTCTCTGAGCATCTTCTCCGTGACAGGTTCTGGGATGGGCATAGGAGAGAGAGAGGCAGAAGTCAGACTCAGTTCCTGCCGGCAAGTTAGCAGCGAGACAGGTGTGAACAGAGCAGCGGGTGGTGGGTGCTGGGCACCCAGGGGGCTGATGCCCCCCCGCCCCAGCCAGACCAGCAAGGGGACACCTCTCATTACCACCTGCCCCTGGTCTAATGTCCATCCCCCCGCCCCCAGGCCTCTCCTTAGCCCGAAGGCCAGTGCACACTTCCTCATCCCTGTTTCCCAACCGCCTTCCTGTCCTGCTCACGCCCCAGCAGCTCCCCCGAACAGCCCCATCCAGGGCGGGCAGCTGTGCCTCCTGGTCGCACATAAACTTCATTCTTCTTTCTCTGTTCCTGTCTGTTTCTCCACCAAGGTAGTGAGATCATCTTGAATAAGACATTTAATCCCTGGCCCAGAAGCCCACACCCGGAGTAGGGGAACCAGCAATAATCATGAGATTTATTGCATCAGTCCTGGGAAGCCCAAGCAGCAGGTGAGCAGCTCAAACTCCACCGGCCCAGACGACGACAGACTCCGCGGC
Organism: Spilogale gracilis; assembly: GCA_004023965.1. Taxonomy (NCBI): domain Eukaryota; kingdom Metazoa; phylum Chordata; class Mammalia; order Carnivora; family Mephitidae; genus Spilogale; species Spilogale gracilis. The sequence continues at coordinate 67,733 of PITA01008326.1, read as the reverse complement.
CTGTCCTGGCCTCGGCCCTGGGGGCTGGCGGAGCTGTAGGGGGGCTGTCCTATTTTGGAACATCCTCGGAACACCTCTCGTTCTGGCTGTCAGAATTTGACATGTTCCGTCTTAAAGCTGGTCTGCAATCATCTAAGTTCTTTGGAGCCAGACACGGTGGGGAATATTTCTATTTAAAGATGGACTGTGAGCCCGCAAATATCAGGAGAGCTTCATTTTGTCTTTTAACATGGATCAGAGAGGAGAGCAGGTTACCCTGGGTATTTCACTCCCTTACAAACGGCCGCTCACCACGCGTTCCTTCGATGGAGGTTTGCTGAGCACCTGCTAGGAGCCAGGCTCTGTGCCAGACTACGGAGACTGAGGCAGCTGGTATCAGTTCCCGCCTGCAGGGCCTCTGCCCTGCCTACGAGCGTCCCCAGGAGGCCCGCTCAGCCAGGGTCAGCCGGGCCCTTCCTGGGGCTCCAATGTCGCCAGCAGTGGGGTCAGCTGGAGGAAATGATTCACCTCACAGCCCACACGCTAAGCATCACCCCCCCCCCCCAGGAAGAGGTTAAGAGAGGTCAAGAGCCTGGATTCAATCCCCTCCCCTTGCCACTTCCTGGTTGGGTGGCCCTGGGCAAGTTGCTTCACATCAGCTTCTTGAGGAAC
>PITA01008326.1:0-66982 GCA_004023965.1 Spilogale gracilis | reverse complement strand
AGGCCCTGGGCGGACGGCGGGGGGGGGGGGCAAGCTATGCAGGGGGTACAGAGCTGGTATCTCGTCTGCTGCTTGTTTGTTGATTTGAAGGAAAGATGAGTCATGTGTGTGCAGGGCACTCTTGGTGAATGCTTCCAGTTTGCAAACATCCCCTGGGCAGAAAGGCTGACCCTGAGCTCATGTTACTGGGCTCTGCTTGTGGTCATTTTCCAAATGGGCGGCCTTCCCTCTCTTACCTTGGGCTGCATTTTCCTGCCGGCTCCCCTGAGTGGGGCCGAAGTCTGGGGGGACAGAGACTGAGGTTTCCTGAGATCATGGTTAGGGACAGCAGGCTGGATGAATATGCAGTTGGGAGCCTCAGGACCCTTTCTTCATTACCCCGACTGGGGTAACTCATCGGCCAAGCCCTTCCCTCTGCCCCAGGATGACCTGCTCAGACCGCGGCAGGGCCTATGTGGCCAGTGCTGCTCCGTTCAGGGAAGAGAGCTTTGTCATTCTAATGAAATCCCTTGTGTGGAGATTCACATTGTCCAGAAGTAACACTCCAAAGGCTCCTAAGAAGTCCTGCAGGGAAGAAACTTGTTTGACGTGATTTAAGCCGGGGATCAGCAAATTTTCCTGTAAAGGACCAGACAGTGAATATTGGAGGCTTTGCAGGCCACACACTTCCGTGGCCCCGTTCTGTGGTCCTGTCAGAGCAGCTGCAGCCAGTCCCTAAGCCGATGTTCCAGTAGAGCTTTATTTGCAAGTGGGAGAGGGGCTGGGATTTCGCCTGTGGGCTGTAATTAGCTGCTCTCTGATGGAGACCAGCACCTCCCTTTCCCAGCCCCCACCAGCGTTTCCTGGGGTCCTGCTTGTGTGCTGAGAGCCCGTCTGAGCAGTGCCGCCTGTTTTCACGTCTGGGTGCTCGTGTTTCACACATAGGACCCATTCTTTAAGCTCCTGTGTCATCCACGATGTGAGTGATTCAGGACCTAGTTCCCGCAGCCCGGACAAAGGGCACGGTATGGCTACTCGCCAGCGAGGGCGGCACCGAAAGCCCGGTTTACAACACGTTCAGCTCTGCAATTACACAATTCGTGACACATTTGAATACGTGGAAGGGGAGATTTGCATTATTTTAAATTTTGCACAAAGGAAGGCTTTCTTAACTGTTTCTGCCACATTTTCTCCAGAGTTTAAATCACCTGAAAAGTAGCACACACTTGTCAACTGCCCAAGGGCTGTAGGGCCTGTGGGACCCGTGGGGCCCTCTTTGGACACCTCTGGCATGGCGTTTCCCGGTGAGAAGGCCGCTCGGCAGTCGCTGCTGAGAGGGACCGCTGCCTCCCTGAGCTTGCAGCTGAGCTCGGCCGGAGCGCTGAGCCCAGGGCTGGAGGGGAATCTCATGCTGGTTCTGCTGTGGGTGAGCAGCTTTCTCTGCTCTTCTCCTGGGTGGAATCGTAGCATCTCAGAGCAGCCTTGGCAGCCTGGAGCAGGAGTACCGCCCAGACTCCGGGCCCCTGGGACTGTCCAGCTAATCTCTATCATCTCCACTGGCCTGGCAGGACTGGCTCTCCTCACATTTTCACTGCTGCTGAGTCAAGTGGCTTGGAAGGATCTAAGAAAGTCACAGCATTAGCTTTTATTTAATTTCTTTTTGTTAACCTCTGCCAACAGCTAAAGCAAGGAGAAAATTTCTTCCTTGAAAGTTCTCTGCAGTTCAGATGCCTGAGGGTCTTTCTGGAAGCACAGGCACGGGCTGGCAGGTGCTCTCTTGAAAATTAATGATTGAGCCCCTGGGATGCGCCAAACCTGGTGTCAAGCCTTCAGGCCCTCTGCTCTTTCAATCCCTACCGCAAACCTATAAGCCAAGTTTGTTGTACCCATTTCCCAGACGAGGAAACTGAGGCCAAGCGTGGTTAGATCACATTCCCAAAGTCACATGGCCCAGGAATGCCAGAGCCAGGGCCCCGGCGACACGCATCCTTCTGGTTCCTTCTGAGAGCAGTGAGGAGTAAGTGGTGATGTTGGACCCAATGGTGGCGTCACGCTGACCCCTCTCTGGGCCTGGGTCTCTCAGCTTGGGTTTGCGGCAGGTGCATTGCACATGTGGCCTCCTACCCTGATCATTTTTCTGTCTGACCCTGCCTGGAAGAATTCTAAGCACATCCGCAGTGGACTGGTGATGTTTCTGCCTGGCCAGTAGCTGTTATCTGTTCTTCAGGAGTGGCCCTCCATTCTCCTTTGAGGATCCCCAAACTCTCAATTCCTGGTCCCCCTCAAATCACAGGGATTGGTTCAGGAATGGGGATGTGACCCAAGTGTGACCAGTGAGACTCAATCTTGGAAGCTTCTCTGGAAATAGTCACTTGCTTGGTGGGGATTTGGCAGACTGGTAGAATGGAAGCCGAAATTTCTGGGACCACCTTTGCCACCTGCTGGGGACAATCAGATTGAGGATAGAGCCTACTTAGGTGAATGCAGTGTGAGAGGCAGAGAGAGGCAGAGTCCATGCCTCTCTTGAACATCTGGAACCAGTTGTGCCTGAAGTTCAACCCTGGATTTTTCCATTTCATGAGTCAATATATGTCTTTTTATGCCGAAACTTGTTTGTTTGGTTTTGTGTCATTTCTCTTATACAGACACATCTAAATCTGCTCATGGGTCATCTTGGTTTCCGTGTGTGGGTGTGTGTGTTAAGAACCTTTAAATAATTGTGGCAAAACCCACATAACACAAAGATTACCATCTTAATTGTTTCAAGTGTCCAGTTCCGTAGCATTCCGTGACATTCCGTGACATTCTGTGGCATTCCGTGGCATTCTGTACACTTGGACTGGTGTGCAGCCCACACCTTCTTCCAGCTCCAGAACTTTTGTATCACTCTATCCATTAAACAACCCTCCAGTTCCTTCTTCCCCAGCACCCACCATTCCACTTTGTGTCCCTCCAAATCTGACCACTCTGGGGACCTCATACAAAGTCCTATGATGTTGGTCTCTTGGCCACTGGCTTACATCACTGAACATAATGTCCCCAAGGATCTTTTATGTTGTAGCAGGTGTCAGACTGTCCTTCTTTTGGAGGCCGGACGGTATTTCACTGTGGCTACACACCACATAGGCTGGCTTTCAACTTTTAGTCATGGTGAGGAATGCTACCTTGAACATGGGAGCACAGATATCTCTTTGAGAACTTGCTTTCAAATTTTCTAGTTGTTTTGCCCAAGTGGGATTGCTGTATCATCTAGTAATTCTACTTTACGTTTTTTGAGGAAACTCTTTATTGTTTCCTACAGCGGCTGCACTGTTCCTCATGCCTGCCAGCAGCGTGCACCTTCTTGACAACTTGGTATTTTCTGTTTTTTAAAGATTTTTATTTATTTATTTATTTGACAGAGAGAGAGAGAGAGAGAGAGAGAGAGAGAGAGAGAGAGAGAAAGATCACAAGTAGGCAGACAGAGAGGCAGGCCGAGAGAGAGGAGGAAGCAGGTTCTCTGCCGAGCAGAGAGCCCTATGCGGGCCTTGATCCCAGGACCCTGAGATCATGACCTGAGCCGAAGGCAGAGGCTTTAACCCCCTGAGCCACCTAGGTGCCCGGTATTTTCTGTTTTTTTTTAAAGAATATGTTTTAATAGTAACCATCCTGATGCACAAGGTGGTGCCTCATTGTGGTTTTGATCCATACTTCCCTGATGATTAGTGATGTTCGTGTGTTTGGGAAAATGTATAATTGTGAATATTTTCAAGCATCCTCCAAAGTAGAGAATGTAGTGCTATGAGCCCATATAGAAATCACTCAGATTCAATCATTACTCATATTTTTGCCCTATTTGCTTTCTCTCTCTCCTGAAGGATTTCACAGCAAGCCCCTCACACCGTGTTTTGACATAGCTACATGTGGCTTGTCTCAAAACCCGGACATGCCCTGGTACAGTCGTGTCATCTGCAGCTTAAACTTTTCCTCGCTATCACCTAGCACCCGGTCCATCATCAAATATCCTTGGTTGTTAAAAAAAATGTCAGTTTGTTTTTCCTAGGGGCCTTCTGGGGGCTCTAGGTCTGAGCCCAGAGGCCTCTAATGGCACATCTCTCCAGAAAGGCAGGTGGTTTAGCATTATAGGAACGTATGTCTCCGAGTCAGACCAGATCGAAAGCCCGGTCTGCTCTTGACTAGCCAGGAGGTCTTGTCCCGCTGCTCATTCTTGCTGGGCCTTGCTTTGCCCATCTGTACAATGGGGAGGCATTATGGGGCATGAAACCAGATGCTGTGTGTGCCAACCCCGGGGGCTGTGTAGGGCACATAGGGAGTGCTCAAGAGACGAGGGCTGCCCAGGCTCTTACTGTATCCATCGTAATTTCCGGAAAGACTCACACTGATGGTGAGTGTTCAGGCATCACAGAGGGCAGGTAGGAAGCAGAGGAGGGGACCCTCATCCTGGGGGCATCGTGGATCACAGCCCCATTACTATCTCTCTCCGGCAGGAGCAAGTTCCTGTCCACATGCCCAGCTTCATTGGACTTAAATAAAAAATGATACAATTGGCCTGTGGGAAGGGAAGAAATTTTATTTGGAGCTCAAATACATTTTGTTAGGATTTTCTTTTCTTTTCTTTTCTTTTCTTTTCTTTTCTTTTCTTTCTTTCTTTCTTTCTTTCTTTCTTTCTTTCTTTCTTTCTTTCTTTCTTTCTTTTTTGTGGCCATTTCCCTTCTCCTGATTTGATGGCCTTCTCCTTGGTAGTTCAGTAAGTGGCTTCCTCGGATGATGGCAGGCAAAGGGGAGGTGGAGGTGGGAGGATCGAGCCAGCGGGACGAGCGTTGTCTGAGATTGATTGATCTCGGTTGGATTCAGAGCCAACAACCTCTTAGACTTAAAGGGGGGTTGTGGGCCGTGAGGCTCAAGGCTGCAGCAGTATGTAGTTTGATCTGCACACTTTACAGACAGGGCGACAGAGGCCGTGGGGAAGGGGAGGCCGCCCTGAGGTCCCGTAGGTTCGGGCACAGTAGCAGGCCATGTCTCAAACACCTGTGTGATGCTGGACACTTGGGACTCAACCCCCCCGGGCTGAGGAGATGGGACAAGAGAGGATCCAGGCGGCCGAGAACACCCTCTGCCTCCTTGCACTGAGGTTGCTGATAGGACCTTTTCCCTGCAGATCACCTCCTGAACCACTGAGTCACGGAGCGCGAGCATGTGAGTGTCCGGAAATGGGATACCGCCAGGTCGGCGCTCTCGAGCCCTCGCCCCACCCATTCCTTTCTAATCCCACTAGACCTTCCTCTAGAGGGAACATGGTCCTGGGGTCAGCTGCCTGTAGGATGCTGGGCAAGCCAGTGGCTTTTGAAGGTTCGAGAGTGCAAGAGGCACCCCAGCACAGGCCCTAAATCCACAACCTCTGACTCCTGGGGGCCCAGTCCCGGACAGCTGAGTTCCTTGGTTACTCCACCCCTGTGTCTCAGTTTCCTCATTTCTAAAACAGGAATCATATTAGCACCTACCTTATAGGGTTGCTGTGGGGTTCATGGCACCCTGCTGTGCACCAGCCCTGCCCCGGCTGTGGTGAGCACCCCCAAGGGAACGACTGCTTTTCCTGGACAGCAGACACCTGGCCTTCACTGCGGCTTATGGGCCCAAATCACCACGCCCCACGTGCCGCCACAGTGCCCATCCCGGCTCTCCGAGAGGCGCCACGCAGATGTGGACCACATGGAAGGTGCTTGCCTTCCATCAACAAAAGTCAGATTTCATCAAATGAGGTTTTCTTCTCTTTAACTGCTCTTACCAAGTTGTCAGACATACAAAATTATTGTAATTGGCAGCCAACAGTTGCTTAAAAAGGGACTTGAGCTTGCCTTTCAAAATCTTGGCGGTGTGAACAGTAGCCAAATTATGAGAAGAGCCCAAGTGTCCATCAACTGACGAGTGGATAAAGAAGATGTGGTGTATATATATATACGATGGAATATTACTCAGCCGTCAAAATGGAAGAAATCTTGCCATTTACAATGACATGGATGGAACTAGGGAGTATTCTGCTAAGAGAAATAAGTCAGACAGGAAAAGACAAATACCATAAGAAAGACTAACTCATGTGTGGAATTTAAGAAACAGAATGGATGAATGGAGGGGGAAGCAGAGAAAAAAGAGAGGGAAGCAAACCATAAGAGACCCTTAACGATAGAGAACAAACCGAGGGCTGCTGGAGGGAGGGGAGTGGGGGATGGTCTAGATGGGTGGCGGGCATTAAGGAGGACACTTGTGACAATGAGCACTGGGTGTTATGTGTAAGGGATGAATCCCTGAATCTGACACCTGAAGTCAACATACACGATATGTTAACTAACTAGAATTTAAATAAAAATTTGTAAGAAGAAAGAGAAAAAGTTATCTTGAAGGTGTGAGAGCTTGCAAGCTTTGGCAGGAGTGGCCACCCAGGGTCTGTGCAGAGGTTCTGGTCACCGTTTGGTGGAGGGGACAGGCTGCTGCGGAGGCTGGCCTTCCCCGGGAGCAGCACAGCCCAACTTAGACTCGGGCTTTCTTTCCTCGACTGTAAAATGGGCTCAGAGAGATTGCCTTTCTCCTGCGCCCACTACCCCATGAGCCGAGTTCCCGGAGGGGCTGCTGCAGGGACAAGGACTGAAATCCAGCCCACTCTCCCAGCCATGCTGTGTATCCTGCTTTGGGGCTGTGCCTGTTCAGAAGTGGGGGCACGTTTTTCTAAATTACCCCAAGGCATACCTGCTCGCCCAGCTGTGCCTGCATGGGGCTATGTCTTCCCAGAGGGGGGCTTTTTCCCATGAGCACAGAGGCAGACATGTGTCATCAGTGGCCAGAGGACTGAGCCTCCTCTCCACCAGTGTCCTGCTCTGTCTGTAATCTCTTCTTCTGTCGTGGAGGTCTGCAGAGGGCAGCAGATGTGAGACGTGTGACTGTCACCATGCAGTGACTATAAATCTTACAAAAGCATTCTCTTTTCTGATGACCAGACTACAGAGGATCCTTGAACAATGCAGAAGTTGGGAGGGCTGACCCTTTGCCTAACTGGAAATCCACATACAAACCTTAACTACAAATAGCCCACTGTTGAGTGGAAGCATTACTGATGATATAAACAGCTGGTTGACACGCATTATGTACTGTATTTTTATAATAAAGAAAGCTAAAGAAAAGAAAATGTTGCTGAGAAAATTGTAAGAAAGAAAACATTTATAGAACTGTGCCATACCTAAAAATATCCACGTATAACTGGATTCATGCAGTTCAAACCTGTGTTGTGTCAACTGTAACACATTTTTATTGTAGAAAATTAGGAAAACTAAAGAAAAAAAGAAAAAGGAAAATTAGGAAAACACAAGGAAGTATAAAGAAGGAAGTGAAAATCAGGCATAGTCCTGTCTTCACCCCAAGACACTCCAAAATGTTAAAAAGTGCTCTCTTTTAAGTTTTCTCTGTGCATTTGAATACTGGAATAATTTTGTGTATGGTTTTGTATTCTGCTTTTAAAAATTTATTTATTTGAGAGAGGGAGACAGCACAAGGAGGGGGAGGGACAGAGGAGGGAGGAAGAAGCAGACTGTCCACTAAGCAGGGAGCCTAATGCGGGGTTCGATCCCATATTTCAGTATCAAGACCTGAGCCCAAGGCAGATGCTTAACTGACCGAGCCACCCAGGTGCTCCTGTGTTCTGCTTTTTTAAAGTTAATATTTCATCACAAATGTTTTCTCATGTACATAAATATTCTTCTATGACATGTTTTAGTGATCACATAGTTTTCTGTCATATGAACGTTGTTGAAATCCAATCAGCTGGACCAGATGGTTTCCAATTGTACAATATTTTATTATAGCTTTTTTGGATTTATTTAACTAATTAATTATTGAAAGGGGGGCAGAGGGAGAGGGGGAGAGAACATCTCCAGCAGACTCTGTGCTGAGCAAGGAGCCGAACTGATATGGGACTCGACCTCATGACCCTGGGATCATGACCCCAGCTGAAATCAAGAGTTGATTGCTTAACCAACTGAGTCACTCAGGCACCTGTCAATTGTACAGGATTTTATTTTCTTATTTTATTTCTTTTTAAAAAAATATTTTATTTATTTGTCAGAGAGACAGAGAGAGCGAGCAAGCACAAGCAGGCGGAACTGCAGGCAGAGGGAGAAGCAGATTCCCCGCTGAGCAGGGAGCCCGATGTGGGACTCAATCTTAGGACCCCGGGATCATGACCCGAGCCAAAGGCAGTCACTTAACTGACTGAGCCCCCCAGGCACCGCAATGGTACTCATTTGATTGTTTATTTAAGGATAATTTCCAGTAAAAGGAGTTATATGGCTCAAAAGTATGTAGGCAACCTGTAAATAGGCCCTCAATAAATCCCGCTCCCACCATTCCTGATGCTTGTACAACCCCCTTCCCTTGAGTTTGGACTGAGACTAGTGACTTGCTTCTTATGAATAAAATACGGTGCAAGTAATGGGATGTCGCTTTCAAGAGTCATGTACAAAAAGACTGATCCATCTTGCCCATCCTCCTTGTTTGTCTGCTTTGAGCAAAGCAGGCTGTCCTGTCATGAGGCCTCATGCTGTGGTGAGCCCCATGTGGTAAGGAACTGAAGGCCAAACAGCCAGAGAGGAACTGAGACCCTTGACCCCATGTGTGGTGAGGAAACGAATCTTACCCACAACCCTGCAACTGAGCTCGGAAGGGGATTCTCCTGCAGCCGGGCTTTCAGGTGAGACTGGGCTTTGGCTGACATCTTCCCTGAAGCCTTGTGGGAGACCCTGGGGGCACAGGAACCTCTCCAAGCTATGGCTAGACTCCTGACCCACAGGAGCTGTGCGATAATGTTTGCTGTTTGAGGCTGCTAAGTCTCAGGATGACTTATTACAGAGCAGTAGATGACTCATACAAAAGGTATGCACTTCTCTTTTGATGCATATTTCCATCGTGCCTCCCAGGAAGTTTACTTCAATTCCCACTCACCACCCTAGCAGACAGGAGTGCTAACAAATTAACTTTAGCAGGGGACACTGCTGATGGCCAAGGCCACTGACTGTACTCATTGTTCTGAGTAGCCTCTGTCTCTAGAGAAGCCAGTCCAGGGAGTGTGGACAGTCTCCTGACAGCCAGCCTACTCTCAGTGAACTGCACCAGCGATTGTGTCCTGACATCTTACCAGAGATTCTGGCAGGCTTGGTAAAGGTAAGGCGGTCAAGTGTGCCACCTTTTCACTCTAATGGACTTCCAGGGCATCTGTGCACATCCCACCAAGCCATTTCTTCGTCTCCATGGTACATAGCTTTTATTTTAATTCCAAGGGAACACAGTTTGGTTCTTCAGATTGAATTGATATGTCCCCATTTTAAATTCCTTTTTAATCCAGTGTATTTCTTTTTTTAAATTAAAAAAATTTTTTTTTAATTTTTTTAAAGATTTTATTTATTTGACAGAGAGAAACACAGCCAGAGAAGGAACACAAGCAGGGGGACTGAGAGAGGGAGAGGCAGGCTTCCCACGGAGCAGGGAGCCCGATGTGGGACTCGATCCCGGGTCTCCGGGATCATGACCTGAGCCGAAGGCAGTCGCTCAACCAACTGAGCCACCCAGGCGCCCCTAATCCAGTGTATTTCTTACAGGCTCAATAATTCTGAAATTTAATTGACATTAAGGAAATTCCATGACCTTCCAGAAACAAACTGTCCCCTTTGGCAATGAATAGGACCAATGTGAACCCTAGCTGGGTGCCTCCTTCCCTTCCTCACTCCCTTTCCTCTGCTGTGACATTCTATGGGGACATGTGCAGCTCCCTGATCCCACTCCATGCCTCCGGGAAGAGGAGACCACTGGGGGCCAGACTGCTCTGTAGGTAAAAAATGGCTGTCTCTAGGCTCAGTCCCTTCCTTGGAGGAACCCAGTGTCCTCTCACTGGCCAGGCTGTGGGGAGGATTAATGGTGCTCTGCAAGGCTCTAATGGATCCATAATTGGCTTGCTTCATTAGGGTCTCCTGCCTGTGGAAGTTAATTGTGCACTTAGAGATGCAATAAATGGAGCTGTGCTGTGGGGCTCAGAAATTGGGAGATCTCTTGTGTAGACATCAAGGCTACCCTAAGAGCCTGACCCATCCTTATAAGCCAGAAACTTGGGCATGGGAAGCAAATTAATATTATGTTCTTCATTTACCAGCATGTCTGAAGGCCTTAAGGAAATGGCTTTTAATCTTTTCTGGGTCATGGACTCCACTGAGAATTTAAAAACTGCGTCTATCTCCCCTTACGCACTGTTTTTTATTGGGAGGAAGAAGGGTGGTTGTTGTGTTATCTCTAAGGTGATCCTTTTGCTCATTTACTCATTTATTGAGCCTCTAATTTATTTAATCTATTTTTATTGAGCACCTACTGTGTGCCAGGGAGCTTGTTTTTCTTTTGCCAAGATTTGAGCCAGCCTCAACACAAGAATAAATGAGAAATATCTTTTGAAGATACAGTAACTATAACTGTATGTTTGTTTTCTCTTCTTTTCTAGGTAAAGTCAGGAGTGAAGGATGGGAGTAGTTGTTATTTTTATTCCTTCATTTTTATTCCTTCAAACTGTTGTACCTTAGCTGCATGAGAGGAGCCATTAATAGGCCATGAATTCACTCTGAGGCCAGGAGACAGGGAGACATCACAGGGCATTTGAAGTATCTTCCTTCTGTTATGAAGCAATATATGCTTATTTCAGCCTAAATTCTGTATCTCTAAATTGCACTGGTCCATAAGAATGTTAGAATAGTTTCCTGATGCTTCCCTGACAGAATGGAACACTCTCTTTCTCCACTTGGACCAAAAGATTAAAAGAGAACGAGTTCTGTGATGCTTCTTCCAGCTTCAAGCTTTTCAGAATGAAGAGTTCTGTTCTGACTGCTATGAACTTGCTCTTATAAAATCTCAATATGTTATGTTCTAGGAGCCTGCTCATTATCATCTTACATCACCACTATAGAACCTCAAGATAGAACTTAGGAAAAACAAAGTCTGTGGAGCTGGAGGTGAATGTCTACTAGAGGAGTGCAGGATGAAAGTAAATATGTTGGGGAGTTCCATTTCTGGTCAAGATGAGGTAATCATCAATCAATAATTACATCAAATAAATTCTACCAAATATTTATCCCAGAAATGCAAGGTTTTTAAAAATTGAAAATCTATAATTGTAATTCATTCTTTTTTTTGAAGATCTATCCATTTATTTTAGAGAGAGGGTGGGAGGAGGGGCTGAGGGAAAGGGTGAGAGAGGATCCCAGGCAGACTCCCTACTGAACATGGAACCCAATGTGGAGCTCGATCTCATGACCCTGAGATCACAACCTGAGTTGAACTCAAGAGCTGGATGCTCAACCAACTGAACCCCCAGGAGCCCTGCAATTCATCCTATTAATAAGTTAAGTAACACATGATCCTCTCAATGGATTAATAAAAAAAAGCATAATCCAAGAGCCTATGTTCCTGATCAAAACTCTCAGAAGTCTAGGAAAAGAAGGAAATTTCCTCACCCGAGAAAGCCACCTATGGTAAATCCACAACTGATATCATATTCCATGGCAAAGGAGAAAATATGGTCTTCTAATTTCTAGAACAAATCAAGGATGTCCACTCTTACCATTTCCATCTGATACTGCAACCAGGTAAGTATTTAGTTCTAGCCAATGCAATAAGGCAAGAAAAAGAATAAATGGCTGTCCTAATTAGAAAGGAAGTTAAACTGTGTTCTTTCTTACACAGCATCCTTGTGTCTAAGAAGAGTCTTATGGAGTGTATAAAAAACTACTGGAGCTGACAGTTGTGTTTATTAAGGTTACAGGATATAGATTCAATGCATATAAATCTTTTATTTCTACATACTAGAAATAAATGGAAATTGAACTTTAATTTTTTCCATTTATAATATGATTAAAATATGAAACATTTAGGGGCTGTATTTGTTTCTTATTGCTGGTGTAACAAATTACCACAAACCAACTTAGTGCTTTAGCACAAATAAGACAAACTTGTTGTCTTACAGTTATAAAGCTTAGTTGAAATTTGTCTAAGTGGGCTAAACTCAGGATATCAGTGGGGCTGCATTCTTTCTGGAGGCTCTAGAGAAGAATCCATTTCCTTGTCTCTTTCCATCTTGTAGAGGCTACTCAATTCCTTGGCTCATGGCCTGTCTGCTCCTATCTTCACATCTCCAGATTACCTCTTAGAAGGATCCCTGTGATTACATTAGACCTATGTGAATAATACGAGATAATATCCCCATCACAACATCCTTAACTAAAATCACAGTTGAAGAAGCCCATTTACCCATGTTAGGTAAGATTCACAGGTTTCAGAGACTGAGACATGGGCATCTTTGGTGGGCATTATTTTGCCATCCACAATCTGCTCTTTGACCCCTCAAAGATTCACATTCCAACCTCTGGGCTTCAAGCTCTGTTTCCAGAGCCATTCTTCCTTTTTCATGAAGGACAGCATGTGTTTGAAGCTGGGTACAGGTTTTCCCCATTATACTGTTATAAAGTTTGCATTATGCCATTTTATGTTTATGAAAGACCACATCAGTACCTGTTTTGCTAACTGAATGAAATCTGAAGAGGACTTTCCTTTTCATGAAATGGTAATTGCTTCTTTGCTTTGCCTTCAGCTTATGAAAGGTGTCATAGGAACACTCTAGTTTCAGATAGCGGGGGAGGTCTGGAGGGTATTAGTACCCCCAGGAGAGTCACATCTTGTTTAAGCCCCACCTTCCTTTTTGCTTCAAAAGACAGTTGCTCCCACCTGTTTAGGAACCTTTTGAGGGTTCTGGGGTATAAAATGAGTTCTTCTTGACTTTTTCCCCATGTGGGCTTAAGATTCAGACCTTTGGATTTACTATTCATCTATTTGCTTTCTGGCTTCTAAAATTTTGTGACTGTTTCCTCTTCTTCCTTTAAAGAGTGAGAACAAGTAAATATATGTATTTCATTTGCTGCCTCATCTCCAATATGTCTCTACTCCCTTCCAAGCAATTACCTCTCCAGTGTTTGAAGAGAGCTCTTGACTGTGAATAGTCAGAGGAGGAGGATGGGAAGGAGAGGGGAGGAAAGGGGTGTTGCAGGGCGAGTGGGTGGGGGAAGGTCTTGCAAACCTTGGGAAAGAGGCAGGCAGTAGATGACCCCACTGGTCCTTGTGGTGAGGAGAGCTGGGGGTCCTCCATATTCAAATGTGGCTCTCCCAGGGGGCAGCAAGCACAGCTGGGCTGAGCTGAGAGGTGATGTTAGCAGTCTCTTTCTTCACAGACCTCCAGGTTACTCTTGTCTCTAGCACCAGAGTGACCCTGGAAGAGGGAGTTAGTCCTTGGGCTTTCCCCCACAACAGAGTCTTATCTGGAGGGGACTGTCCTGGGTCCTTCAGCTACCACTAGGCGGGTCCTCTTGCTAACATGCTGCTGTCCCAACCTGATCACGTTCAGAATGGCCTTTCCAGAGCAGCCTCAGGCTTCTCTCCCTGTTTTGTATGGTCACAGACGTGCCAGAGGCACCTTTCTCATTCCACCTGATATACTGTGTGTGCCTAGGTGAGGCCCCCCCTGCACCTACTCTGACCTCAAAGGTTTTCAAGGTCCAGGAACCACCCGTGACATTTGCACCTGAACTAACACCCAGTCTTAGCCCCCTTCTGATTGCCTGCCTCCAGCAGAGAGGACGGAAAATCTCCACTCACGTTCCCAGCTTCCCTTCCTGCTGGGGCTGGCGTGTTGCTCCCTTTCCTCTTGCTTCGGGTGTTCCATTGGTTCCTGGGCTGACAATAGCCATCTTGTAACTATGAGCAGGAAGCTAAGAAGCCAGGATAGTTGAGCCATCGAACCAGTGTCATGGCCACCGCCCCTTTGATTTCTTATTAGTGTGAGAAAGTGAATCCTTGTGTCTTTAAGCTGCTATTAGTCAGACTCTTTGTTACTTGCCGCTAGACCATCCCTAACAGGTAGCCTGCCTTGTAGATGTGGGTCTTAGCTAGCAATCTCTGGATGGTCCCCTTCCCCAGGATGAAACCCACTTGTCCTTCTAGGCTCCTGGAGGTGCTCTGATCAACATGGTTGGTGTATCAACCTGCTCTTATAGCTTCCAGGAACTCCTGGGCCAGCCTGGTGCGAACAGCATGGCTGTATCTGATCCCTGTCCCCAGGACTGGTCTGGCAGGGACAGCTGAGCCAGTCAGTCATTCAAGGATCAGTCCAAGAATTACACATGCCCACCATAATCCATGCTCATAGTCCGAGTTTCCAGAAACAAACAGAAGGATCTTTGGGGCCAAAAATGAGCTCCCTGGCCAGGAGGAGACATAGGGCACAGTGGGTCAGAGTTCTGCAGGATGACGGGGAAGTAGGGTTTTGGCATTCTTGCTTGGAGCAAGGCTGGCTGGCTGTCCCACTGATCTGAGATGCGAGGGTCAGGACTATGAGACTGTACCACATTTCCTGGAAATCATAGACACCTCTGTGCCTCCTGGGGCGACTGTGAGGCAGTCTCAGAGAGGCCTGGGAGGCCAGGGGGCTCAGGCTCCTCCTCGCCTGTGCCCAGCCCCCTGTGGGGTGGCCTCCCAGGCTAGGTCCTACTGGGTGAGGCTGCTGGCAGAGTGTGCCCACAGGAGCAGGTGCTGTCTGATGAGCGGGGCTGTTTACGGTGTCCTGGCCCACTGGGTTGGGGCATTGCTCAGTGAGAGCCCATCCTAGAGCCCGTCCCTGTGTGTGGGGTGGACTATTGTGTTCTGTGGGGAGACCCCAGCTTGGCGGGGAAGGCGTGCTGCAGCGTGTTTGGGCAGAGGGTCTGGGAGAGCCGGCCTCACATTCAAGGCACACACATTCCGCCTTCCTTCAGGGAGCAGCTTCTGTGTCTCAATTTCTCCCCTTAGGCAGGTGGCGGGGTGCAGGTGGGAGGCCTTGAAGATGAAATACTGCATGGGGAATGATGATGGCGTGCTCATGTGCAGGGCAGGGGAGGGTGGGGAGGGGAGGAGAACACTGTTTTTCTGTCTGTGCTGCTGAGGGGCTGGTGGTGGCCTTCTTGAGCTGGGAACATCTGAGGAGGAGCAGGTTTGAGGCGGGAAAAAAAAGATTTATTCTGGGCATCTTGGATTTGGCGTCTATCTTCATCCCTCTATCCTCCTGAGGTCACAACTTGGGAAAGAAATTACAGAGCCGGGCTGGCTTCTGGAGGTCTTCTCCGGACTCCAGATTTCATCCTTGGACAAAGGGAGGCCAGGAAGGAGACAGGACTTGCTGTCTGAGCCCCAGCCAGCTGGGGGTGACCATTACCTCCAACTCGGAGCACCCTCAGATCATTAACAAATACAAACAAAGAGGCTTTCAAGGGGTCAGGTGTTTCCTTTCTTTGTTCCTTTGAGTGTTGTTCTGGATGCAACATCTGGCCTTTGTTACCAGAATGGAAACTTCTGATCTGATTCTGTCCCAAGGAGGCAGAAGCCTTAGAGGAAGCTTGATCAAATGCCTGGATCATCGGCTCAAAATATGTGTTTTAGAACAAGTAGATGTCTCAGGTAACAGTTTCTCGTAGTCACAGAAGTCAGGGAAACTCTGGGCTCCACGTGATGGGCAGGTCTCTGCCCTGCAGGACTCCTCAGGGCCTTTGGTACGTGCCAAGCCAGTCTCCACGTGGGGATTCCCGTGTGCCAGACTTTCCAAGGGTACTGGACCAACGAAAACCCCTGTGGGTTACCCACCCCCAACTCCCAGACCTGCTGCTCTGGAGTCATGGTTCAGAGAACTAAGGCCAGAGCTGGGCTGCCTCTGGGCGTTCTCCCCAAATCCTCAGCTTTTCACCAGACATGCTGAAGCCTGGAGAGAGAAGGGAATCGTTGGCACAGCCAGCAGGGACTCTGGCCTCTGGCCCCTTGGCTGGGATCCTTTCTCATGTGTGGGCCTCCTACTTCCTGCCCAGGGACCCAAGAGCTCCAGTTTCCTCGGTCCCTATAGGGCCCACTGTTTCTTTCCAATAGAGCCTTCTGGAAGGGGTTTGGGAGGGTGACTGTGAGTTGGTTGTCCCCTTGGTGTCCAGGATCTCACGTGGACATGTGTGAACAAGCCCATTGCTCCCCTGGCATTAGAGAGAGAGAGAGAGAGAGAGAGAGAGAGAGAGAGAGAGAGAGAGAGAGAGAGCGCACCACTTTGGAGCACGGAGTTGGACTCTGGGTAAAAAGCAATTACAGCTCTCACACTCAGGAGAAGTGGGAATGTGTCTGTCATGGTAGTGGTGAGGGTAGCAGCAGTTCTGTGGGCCCAGGGACAGAGCCAGCCTTGGCTTCTCTGGGCCTCCCAGTGGGCTCTGCCAACAGACCCATGGAGGGCCCTCCATGCGGTGGGCACCATGGGTGCCAGGGGACCAAGGCATCTGTGCTTGGCTGGGGTGCAGCTCAGGCTGGCAGCGAGGGGCCTAGGTGTCAGGAAACCCAGTTTATGTCAGAGTTTCACCTTCTGGAAGGGCCTCCATGTCACTGTGCGCAAAAGAGGAATTTCCTTAATTCATCCTGCATACTTTTATCAGGGGTCTGCTCCGTACCAAGACTTGGGTGGGCCCCTGGGTGTAGGAGAAGGATGGTGCCTTAGTTTGTGTTCTCGGCATGTAAGAGCCAAGATGGGGGCCTGGCTGCCAGTAAGCTCCCGGGAAGCTGACCCCAGGAAGCAGGAATGAGGGGCAGGAGGGGAGAACAGAACAGGAAGAAACGCTAACACAAAGATTCTGGAAGACACCCATCTAGGCCATGATGCCTGCATCCGCTGGGGCCTTCAGCCCTAAGGAGGACTGCCCATAGAAAAGGTGGAGGCGGGCCCAGCCCATCCACTGGTTCAGTCCCCACTGCCTGAGCTCTGACCTGGGGATTAAGCCCTGCACTCTCAGCTGTGTGGCCCAGGCAGGCCCCCATGTGCTTGGAGATATGCATGGGGGCAGGTGTGAGACAGGTGCTGTTGGGGCCAAGGGAGTGTGAGGTCTCCCAACACCTGTCCCCAAGGCCAAGCAGAGTCAGGGGTGGGTCCAGGGACACCATGGGGGGCAACAGGGGTGTCTGTCACCTGCTGCCTGTCTCCAGGGCATGGTAAGTTTAGATGGGTTCAGGTGGGGGGACAAGAGAAGACAGTGATCCCTCACCGTCCTGTCCCTTGGCAGTGCTCCATGTGACTTTCTCTGCAGGCTGGCCACTGTCATCTAACAACAGTCCTCAAAGTGTTCTCCCTCTGAAGTAGGAGTTGGAAAATGTGGTCAGGGGATGCCTAGATCTCTACCACCCCCCTTTCACACCACCAGAACGCTCCTAAGGAGGGCCCAAGTAATGATTTACTCACTGCCTTCAGATTCAAGAAGTCTTATCTGGTTTCTTCAGAAACCACAAGGGAGAAATATTAAGCTGGATTTTTCCCGCCCATAGAAACTGATTTAGTAATGCAATTTTTAAAAACGTGGTCATGAAAATGCAAATCCACATCTCAAAATGGACTCTGCCAAGGCTGCTGAGATGGCTCTTAAAATATGGGGGCTACTCAGGTTAGCGGGAGGGTTTTCTCCCTATTCGGTGTGTCTGGGTTGTCCATTCGGGGGAGGCTCCCCGTCGTCGCGGAGCCGTGCTGCTGAGAACGCGTGTCCTCGGCAAATTCCCTGCGTCCCCGCGGCCACACATCCTTGACGGGGGGGTTCTTGTCAGAGCGGCACTAATTCTCAGCCTGGGTGAGGAAGCCCCGGCTGCCTGCTCAGTGGAGTTTGGTGTCAAAATAATTCAAGCGCCAATGTGTGTCCTTTCTGTCCTGCAGCGGGAAACTTCTCCCGGAGCGGCGTGCGGCGCGCTGGGTGGGCGGGCCGGGAGCCTCCCCGTTCTTGCCGCCGACAGACGGCTGTGGCAGGACGGGCAGGAATGGAGTTGATGGCCTGGCCTGCACAGCCAGGAAGAGTATCTTCCCCCTCAGGTAGGACCCAGGCCACGGGAAAGGACAGCCTTCAGCCATTTCCACGGCCATAGAAAGAACATCTTCATGGGGGTACAGCCCCTAGTCCCACCCAGGGCAGGGATAGCCCCAAGCCATGACCTTGAAGATGACCATGAGCGGTGACTAGGACTATAGATGACATCTTCATCTGAAGGGCAATACCCAGGGCCTAGGCAGAGACAACCAAGCCATGACTGTGAACATGAGCGTATTACAGACTCCGATGGGCTCTTGGACCTGTGGGGTACACAGGTGAGGCCTCCGGTCCATCCTTTGGCAAGCATGAGGAGCTTGTCCCAGGGGCAAGCTTGAGAAACCATAGCTGGGCATGATGCCGTTGGCCGCCTGTACTAGCTGGGGGGCATCTGTGGCTGAGGGCATCTGGACGGGGCGGTGGAGGGGGTTCTGTGGGAGCAGAGCAGAGCCAGCGACGTTGATGTGAGACAGAGACGTGTCTCAGCGACACAGGCCGATGCAGTAGGAGCGAAACTTGGGGAATGACATGGGATTTTGAAGACGTTTCGCATCGAGAGGTTCAGAGTCATCTCCTCCTTTACCCCTCCATGGAGATTTCAGTGAAATCTGCGAGACCTGACTCTGCTTTTGAGGTTGGGCTTCTCATACTTCTCGGTGCAGTGAGCAGTGTTCTCTTAGGGCCACTTTGCCGTCAACCGCAGCATGCCCCCCGTCCCTTCCCAGACAGCTTGGGTCTGAACCTCTTCGTCAAGGCTCATCCCAGAACGGGGCCTCTCGAGCAGATGACCCCCCTGCGTCCTATTAACTGGAGATAAAGAAGAGGAACAGGCCATTTGAGAAGTTGGGTTAAAATCACTGTGGGGTTTCTCTGGGGAGACAGGTTCGAAGCCAGGGAGCTTTCCTGGGGTGGCAGAGACACACCAGCGAGGGAGGCCAGGGAGGGAGCAAGAAGAGAGTGCCATGGAAATTCTTGCCTGGTGTCCTTCCCAGAAAGTGACTTGTGTGGAATTTCTCTGTGGAATCTGCCCATTTCCTTAGCTTGGCAAAGTAGATGGGCCCTATGGCCGTTTCTGCAGAGGGCAGCTTTTTGTAATTATCCCTTAGTAATTATCTGCTAAGACTTCGGTAAACAGCAGCCTGTCCAGCCACCCTCAAAGGATTAAATCGGTATGTTTATTGCTCCATCCACTTGTTATTAACTTCCCAAGAGGCTTTTCCGCGCCCCAGAGCGGAGGTTCTCATCCGATGAACTGCGAGGAGAGCAGGCCGTGGGGGCGGGGCGAAGCTCGCGAGGGCGGCCGCTGGGGGGGAGGGGCGTGGTCCGCCGCCACTAGGCATCCGCGCGTCTGGGGCCCGCGTCTTCCTGCGCCTGGCGTCCCCAACAAGGTGCACCTTCTGCAGCAATGTGGAAGCTTCTCTTAGGGTGTGCATCTCAACAAGCAAAGGGCCCATCCTGGCAGGGCCTGGAGAGTTCTGGAGAGGGATGTGGGCAGTCAGGAGGGCTGGGCCTTTCCTGGGAGGGATGGGTGGAGGTGGCTGGCATGCTTTGGGGTCACGGTCTGTAGGGTCAGGGTGAGGGTGTTTGTCTCTCTTGGAGTGAGCCGTGAGCTTGGCCGAAGAGGGTATTTTCAGCGCGGATCTGCCCGAACTTTCCCTTTGGGCTCATGTTGCCTTTTCTTCCTGGGCCTTTCAGGGATAGCCCCAAGGTGTGACCATGAAGATGAACCCTATTGCAGAATGGATGGGTCCCCAACCGGCGGGTGAAGCTTCTGATCCAAAGGCACTTGGCAGGGACGGGATGCTCCTCCCAGGGGCAAGCTTGAGAGACCGTAGCTAGTCAGGACACCTTGGGCCACGAGGTACTTGCAGGCCATTGTCCTGGCAGCTGACATCTGTCAGTGGAGGAGATTTGGAACGGATGCTGCTGGGGATGTCCTGTGCTCTGAGCCACCTCCAGGGGCATGGTGGGACTGTGTTCTTGGGGGGCAGAGGGTGTGGCACGGGTGGGGCCCAGGCCAACTCCCAGGGCTTACTGCTGGGAGGGCTGGGACTAGCTCTGTCTTCTGAGGGCGTCATGCCTCAGCAGGTGCGAGGCTGCCCTGGTACATAGAAGGCAGCAGCCGCAGCAATGGCCACAATCGCCAAACTGTGGGAAGAGCCAAGGTGCCCATCAACAGATGAATGGATAAAGAAGATGTGGTCCATATATACAATGGAATACTATGTCTCCATCAGAAAGGATGAATATCCAACTTTTGTAGCAACATGGACTGGACTGGAAGAGATTATGCTGAGTGAAATAAGCCAAGTAGAGAAAGTCAAGTATCACATGGTTTCACTTACTTGTGGTGCATGAGGGGTAACCTGGAGGACAGTGGGAGTAGGAAAGTAAATGGGAAGTAGGGTAATCCAGGGAGAGAAACGAAACAGCAGAGACTTTGGACACAGAAACAAACTGAGGGACTTGGAGGGAGGAGGGTGGGGGAATGGGAGAGCCTGGTGGTGGGTACTGAAGGCATGTATTGCATGGAGCACTGGGTGTGGGGAATGGGGAATGAATCTTGGAACATTGGAAAAAAATTTAAATAACAATAAAAAAAAAAAAAGAAAGAAAGGCAGCAGCCGGTGTCTAGGGGGCCCCGGGCAGGGGTCACCAGAGGTCTTACTCCGGAATGCCTCCCGCCAGGCACTGTGCCAAGCAGAGATGCATAATGGTAAGGAAACCTAGACTTGGCCCTCGCTCTCCTATACATGCTGGTCTGGAGCGGAGAACCGTAATAGCTCCTCAAATATGACCGGGATCAGCAAGGAGCCGGACACAGTGAAGCCCCCGTGCTCAGGCTGCTGGATCTAATAGGAAGTCAGATGTTCAGGCCTAATTCTCTAGCTTGTTCCTTTGACTCTGAAGCCATTAAACATGAGGAAGACTGAGAGGAAATGAAGGTTTCGGATCAATGTAAATCCGTTTTGGAAGAGGCCATTCTAATGGTTCATTTTGGAAATCCTTTCGAAGCGGCTTTCTCTGTCTTTTCAACAATCAAGAAACCCCGGGTGTAGAGTGAGGAGATGTTGCAAAACCCCAAGCTAGATCAGAGGATTGGTCAACAGATTTTTAATATGTAATTAATTTATATCGAGGACTGAATAGGTAGAACGGCAAAATGATCCCCATTTTAATGTAAGTGGCCCTTGTTGCTAGGTTTAGGGAATAGAGATTGTGTCAGGAGAGCGAGGCTGGATGGCTGCCGTACCTTCTCAGTCGGAGCTTTCCACACCAGTTTGCATCCAAATGACTGGCAAGGGTTTATTTTTATTTTTATTTTTAAAAAACATTTTATTTATTTGATGGAGAGCATGAGTTAGGGGGACAGAGGGAGAGGGAGAGAATCCTCAAGCAGATTCCCTGCTGAGCTGGGAACCCGACATGGGGCTCGATCCCAGAACCCCGAGATTATGACCTGAGCTGAAGGCAGATGCTCAACTGAATGAGCCCCCAGGCGCCCCAAGGCAAGGGCTTAAAACAAAAATGACATTCTCCCTAGATCGACCAGATATCAGGTCTCTGGGGGCTGAAGACCCCAAATCAGGGGCGGCACCAGGGTCTCTGATGGGGAACTGAGTGGGCTGCCTTCAGAAGCCCAGCCCCCTTCCTCTTTCCGCCCCCAGTTCTTCCCCACCTTGTTCTGGCTCCATCTTGCCTGCCCCTTGGGCAACTCAACGTCCCAGCCTGGGATGTATTTGTTCTCGGGGAGGCGGGAGGACACCCTCCAGACAAGCCCTTGGGGAAGAGCTCTCCAGTTTAACTGCCATGTAGTTGGGCCAATGGCCTCCTGTCCATCAGGTGAAGAAGGGGAGGAGGGCAGGGGACCAAGCCTTCTGCCCCGTCGCGGTGACAGAGCTGCTCAGGTGACGGGCCCACCCCCAGGTGGAGTGTGCCCTCGAGCGCACCTGTGCCTTCAGTGGGCTGTGGCCGCCGGAAGCTGCAGGCAGCTCTTCCCACCGGACAGCAGGAAGGCCTCTGGTTGGAAACACGCCTGTCGGTACTGCAGTCAGGCCTGTCTTGGACCTCTCACCTGTCCCCACGAGGTCCTTCCCCTGGGTCAGAGCCTGTGCTGAGCTTCGGCTGAGTGTTGGTGGTGAAGTTTATGGGGGTCCAGCAGTGGGGAGAGAGGCTGCTGGGGATCAGGGGACGTGCATGGAATCTGGATGAAGCGTGGAGTGGTGCCGTCTGCTCCCCAGAGCTGGGGTGGGAGCCCAGGGCTATCTCCAGCAAGGCCTGAGGGGTGTTTCCAGGTGTCTCCACAGGACAGGGCCTGAGAGAGGGTATCTGGGAGGGCGCTCACCAGGGGCATGTGTGTAAAGGGCCCCGCTGCTAACTTTAGGACAGGCTGAGGGGGCAGGGGACATAGAGTGGTATAAGAGGCTGCGGAGGAGCCCACGAGGGAGACAGCCATGTTGTGGCTGTGGTGGATGAGGGGAGCAGGGTGAGGAATAAGGAAGGCTTCGTGGAGGAGGCAACATCTGAATTGAGCCTTGGAGGTTCAGTAGGCGCTCCCAGTGGGAGAAGAGCATGACAAGGAGAGGGAGGGTCACAAAGGCATATGGGCCCCAAAGGGCCCCGAAGGGCCAGTCATGTTCAGGGGTGCCATGGAGACTGATATGCCTGGGATGAGGGTCCAGGGCCCCCCTCAGCATGGCTCCAGCGCTGGGATCCCGTCCTGTGGGGGGCTTGCCCAGTTGGTGTGGTGGTTGACCAAGACGGCACCCAGAGAAGCTTGCATCCAGGCATTCTTGGCTTCGACCCTGAGCAGGGCCGACCTGTGTGACTGGAGAATTCTGCTGAAGCAACACTCTGTGGCTTCTGAGGCTGGGCTGGAAAAGCATTCTGCAGCTTCTGTGTGGTCTCCTGGATTGTGGACAAGCCAGCCGCCATACTGTGAGGCCACTCAGCCCCTGCGGAGGCCCACGTGGGGAGGAACGGGTGACCCCGCCAGCTGCCAGCACCGACTTACTTCCCGCCACGCGGTTGGCCACGTGGAGGTGGGTCCTCCAGCCCCTGTCAGGTCCTCACTGATGTCCACCTGCTGTGCCCCGAGAAAGCCCAGCCGTGCTGATCCTGCGTTCCCGACCACAGAAACTGCGAAAAATAGGGAGTGATTACTGCTGTTTCAAGCCGCTAGGCTTCAGGGTAATTTGTTCCGCAACACTAATAACTACTACAGTTCATTACTGTGGTTCTCCTAAGCTTCTAAGATGGCTGCCTGGGATCCCAGCCCCTGGGTTAGTCATGCTTCGTGTGACATCCTCCCCTTGAGTGTGGACTGGACACAGTGACTTGCTTCTGATGAAAGAACAGGGAACACCTGATGGGATGTCACTTGGAGCTTGTTTCCAAAAGACTTTGGCTTCCGTTAGGCTCACCTCTCTTGCTCTCTCGCTGGCTCTGAGGAAAGCCAGCTGCCATGTTGCGAGCTGCCTGAGGAGAAGCCTACATAGCCCAGAACTGAGGGACGTCTCCAGCCAACAGCCAGTGAGGAACCCAGACTAACAATCCAGAAACGTGTAAGGAGCAGAATCTCACCAGGCACCATGTGGGTGACCTGAAGCTTGAAATGAGAGCAACCGCAGCAGACACCTTGGTTCCAGACTTTTAAGAGACCCCAATGCCCAGGACTCGGGTAGCTGCCCCTGAACTCCTGCTGTACAGAAGCTGTGAGGTAGTTAGTGTTTGTTGTTTCAGAGCTGCTGGGTATGGGGGTCATTTGTTACAAAGCAGAGGGTAACTAACATGGTTCTGATGGTTGGCGCCAACCTCCCCTCCCCTGTCCCCAGGGGAGCCATGTGGCTGTGGTCTACACTCGGGTCTCAGCCTGCTGCCCTAAACCTGGTCAGAGAAGGTGGGGGGAGGTTGAGGGCATGAGAATGGATGGAGCACAACCTAACACCTGCCACTTTCTACAACAGCACGTCAGTCTCTGGAGGAGCAGAGGAGGTGACTAAGCAGGTGGGTGAGACGTATGCTCAAGGCCAGGCTCTGCCACCTGAACCCATGTGACCTTTAACAGAGGCACAAGAACTCCCCAGGTCCAGTTCCCAAGGAGCCCTCTTGGCAGTGAGGGGAGCTTCAGAGGGATCAGACTGCCCAGGCAGCACCGACCAGAGAGCCGATGTGCAGACTGAGCAAGAAGATCTTGGGTGCTGGCACATGGCAGGTGCTTGATTCAGCCTTGATCCTGCAGCTTTGGGATTCTTGACCTCATCGGCCTCATGGCAGCCACTGTTATCACGATGTCCTCACAGCGCCTCTGGGTGCCGGGACCCGGGAGGACCTCAGAAGGATGCCTGCTCTTCAGACATGGGGAAGCTCTAGCTGTGCTCTCACCCCTGCTTTGCTGGGGGCTTCCTGAAGGAATGTTCCCCGGATCTGGTCACTGCAGGCCCAGCGAGGACGAGCCCGAGCTCTGCATGGCATCCTGCCTGGAACAGCAGCAGCTTGCTCAACTTTTTGGAAGTCTTCTATTCTCCTTCTGCGTGCTGAGGGTCTCTGCCTTGCTTGGGTGTTTATTTCTTGCTCTATGAAGCGATGATTTAATTCTTGCCTGGGATATCATTCCGCCCAAGTTCATGCTGAAGTGAGACACATTTCAGCACCCACCAATTTCCATATAGATAAAAAAAGAAAAAAATAACAACAAGGGAAACAACCTCCACCAGCATCTTCACAAACTATGCATTTGAAACCTGTTTCTAGAAGATGGATTGCTCCATCAGGCTGCTAAGAGGTTTTTCTTGACTTGTCAACAGTTTTATACCCCTACAAACATTCGTGGCTATAAATTATTCATTGCCCAGTTAGTGGTTAAAAAAAAAAAAAAGGATGCCTGGGGCCGAGGTACATTCTTAATTCTCCCTCTGCTTTTCAGATCCAAGTTGTTTTTTTCCTTCCTGCTGCTGGAAACTAGAAATAACTGCAGGTCTCTTGACTCGGAGGTTCATGGCTCTGGCCTAACAAGAAGGTTCTGCTGAGCCCAGTGTGAGCGTGAGTGGGAGGGTGTGGTAGTCATCTGCAGGACACCAGGGCTCTCAAATGCATGTGGAGGTGGGAAGTAGGTGTGTTGGGGGGTCTTCTTCTCTTCCTTCTCTTCTTCTCCCCCTCCTTCTTCTTTTCCACTATTGGCAGGAACTTCAGGGTTTTCAAAAAAGCAGAGAGGAGACTTGATTCTATTCTAGGCCTAGCCATTTCAGAGACCATGACTGGAGAAGATCTGAGACCCCCTCTGCTCACTGGCCTCCACCCTCCCTGGACCCCTTCCGAGGTGGAGGTCCTGTCAGGAGATAGCACGTCCCTTGTCTTTCTCCACGTGCCCACCCTCTCTTGTCCAGCGTGTCCTTGGGCCTCTCCCCTCACCCCAACTGGCCTCCTCCTCCAGCAGGGATTCTCAAGTCTACCACCACCCATGGGACGTGGAGAGAGGTGGTAGGGGCACTAGGCTTCAGAGGTTGGGGCCTGTGTTGGCCATGACGAAGCTGCCCAAAGTGGATGGCTTAAAACAGCAGAAATCCATTCTCTTATGGTCCTGGAGGCCAGGAGTCAAAAATGAAGGTGTCTGCAGGGCCGTGCTCCCTCCAGCCTCTGTCTCTCCCTCTCCTGCCAGGCAGAATCTTCCTCACCTCTCTCTAGTTCCTAGTGATGGCCCTCCACCCCGGCCTGCATCTGGAATTTTTACTTCATTGTCACTTGGTGTCCTCCCTGTGTGTCTCTGTGTCCCACCCTCTTCTTCAAGGAACACCAATCACATGGGATGATGGGCCTACCCTACTCTTTACCTTAATGTCACCTGTTACAGCTGCAAAGACCCTATGTAAGGCCACATTCACAGAGACCAAGAGTTGGGATTTCAACGTATCTTTTTTTTTTTTTTTTTAAGGATTTTATTTATTTGACAGGGAGAAACACAGCCAGAGAGGGAATACAAGCAGGGGAGTGAAAGAGGGAGAAGCAGGCTTCCTGCCGAGCAGGGAGCCCGATGTGGGACTCAATCCTGGGTCTCTGGGATCATGACCTGAGCCGAAGGCAGTCGCTTAACCAACTGAGCCATCCAGGTGCCCCTCAACGTATCTTTTGGAGGGACACAACTCAGTCCATGACAGGGTCAGAAGGGGGAGGAGCCTCCAGTGATGGCGATCAGAAGTGTTGGAAGGCCAGAGAATTGGCATACTCCTGAGAGCTCACCTTCCCCTACAACACTCTTGCATGTTATTACCCTAAAAGAGTGTCTATGCCCCGAGGCACAGTACCAAAGTCCCCTTCTTCAACCTTGGCTGCAGATGGGCCAGGCTCTGGTGTGGGCCTGAAAACCTGTCCTTTCACATGGGCATAGAGAGAAAATTCAGCTGATCATAGGACTGACCCACCTTGAATGGGAACCAGATGTCCCCGGACAGTAGCTTCCTTCAATCTTATCCAGTGGCCTGGTTTGAGAGCCCAGTATCCACCTTCCACTGATAAAAGGACATATGGCCTCCTGTGTGCCCCCCTGCTCCACCTTGACCCCCAGTTTCTCCCCCTTCCTCATGTTGTCCCCAGGGAACTGGGGGCTTTGGTGGGGAGTATCTCTGGGTGAGCCCTGGGAAGGCCTCTGGGGTCCCCTGCTCAATCTGGAGAGAACCAGCTGGTGGCAGCTCAGTGGTCTCGGGCCTGTGTCCTACTGAGTGAGACGGCATCGTGTGGGCAGTGACAATGGGACCGGACATGGGGCCATTTCCCCCCAGCCTTATTCCCTAACGTGGGGAAATGGAGTCATCATTTCATTTCCAGATATTTTGTATGTGGAATGCTGAGGAAGAGAAGTGGCCGAGCGTTTGGGTTTTCAGAGAAGAATTCCAGACGCTGCATCTGTAAACATCAGGGGACATTAGGTATTGTCAAAGCCATCAGGAGCCCAGGTTCCGTCACCTCTCACCAGCCCAGCTGTGGGGAAGGGGAAGGCTCCATTCTGCAGCCAGGAGACCAAGGAGGCAGGGGCCCAATGGTCCTGACTCATCTCATTGGATGTGGTTGTTACTTTCGGGGTTACTCACCTTGATTCATTTAAAATTTAAGTCAGATTAAGCCGCCTTCACCTCGAACCGCAGGAGCTCCTCTGAGACCGGGCCACCCCCAGGTGCGGCAGTGAGGCAGTTTGGAGCACAGGAACTCGCCGGGAGCCTTGGCCCGTGACAGTTGAGGGAGACAGAAACCAAATGCCAAGCACTCCACCTACAATATTCTATGTCCTCCTTACACACCCATCGCACAGGGGAGATGACCTCCAGGAGATCAAGTCATGCACCCAGGTCACCTGGCTACCAGGCGACAGAGCCTTACAGGCCCAAAGTTCCTGAATGGGATGATTTCTTCTTCAGTCACGTAGCTTCCCCGCCCTCTGATCACACGGTGTGCAGCGGTCACTGAGTCCAAAGGATCTCCGGGCTGAGGATCTGAGTAGAAGCTTTCGGAGCAGAATGCCCCTCCTCCCTGGCTGTCTGGGGAGCTGACCGTGTGAGGCAACTAGGTACAGGTCGCATTGACGGAGGAACTGCAAACCCAGGGGTGAGCAGCCCGCCCCTGGGGCACCTGCCGGGGAATTACTCAGAGGAAGAAGCCATAGCAGGGGAGCACTGTGCGAAAATTCTCTTTTCATTCAAAGGCCGAAGAGTCGACTAAAAGAAAGCCTTCTGAAATGAGGGTTTTCCTGGGAGCACTTTGGAAGCATTTTGCAGAAATCCAAACTGCTGTAAAGAGAAAGAAGAGTAGCAAAATATCCCAAAATAAATGTATTAATTAACTCCATCTTCTTTTCTATTATCCAGGTCATTCAGTTTCATTTTTTGGGGTATTATTTCTTTCCTAAAACTGGGTTCTTTGAAATAATATGGAAATGACCATGTAGGTCATTTCTTTTCTGTATCTTTTTAAAGTTTATTTATTTTATTTTTAAAAAATATTTTACTTATTTATTTGACAGAGAGAGAGATCACAAGTAGGCAGAGAGGCAGGCAGAGAGAGAGGAGGAAGCAGGCTCCTTGCGGGCCTTGATCCCAGGACCCTGAGATCATGACCTGAGCCGAAGGCAGAAGCTTTAACCCACTGAGCCACCCAGGCACCCTTATTAAGAATTTTGTTGAGATGTAACACCTAACATATAGTTCATTCATTTGAAGTGCACAACTCAGTGGCTTTTAGTATATTTATCAACTTGGGCATCCACCGTCTGATGGATTCTGGAATATTCTTTATCCTCTGAAGGTACAGCCTTGGGGAGAGACCCACCACCCTGGGATGGCAGTGGTCTTCCAGGGCCCTCTTTGTCTGTTCCTTATCTCTTTGTTGTTGGCTTCATTTGGTAATAGACCCAACCCCTTGCTGCTAATCGCTGATTGATTGCTGTTCTTTTCAAAAATGCCCTGGTCTGATCCAATTAAGTTCAGGCAGACTTTGAGGTTGGTTTGGAACCCAGGAGAACTCTTCTTGGCTATCTCTTTTGCTGGTTCTATCTGGTGAACCAGCTAGCTTTTGGTTTAGCTGGTTACTCTAAATTAAGAGGAGCTCTTGTTTTCAAGAGTGTCCTTAGACTTGAACTTCCCCACTTCCTGTTTTACATATAGTCAGTTCCTTCTTCCAGGGGTGCTTGGGAGTTCTTTCCCACACACTGCCTTCTCTCCTGGGCACTCTCTGAGCTCTAGTCCTGGGTGCCTCCCATCATCTCAGCTTGCCTCTCTCTTGGAAACTGTGTCTTAGGAGCCAGCTGGCAGGAGTGGGGCTGGGGCTCCAGTCTTCTTGGCCTGCCCTGCCTGGGAGGAAGGTAACCCCCACCTCTCCACCACACTCACCAGGAATTTAGCCTTTTTAACTTGGAGTTGGAGGGCATGAGGAATGCTGGTGTCCTGTCCCTCTACCTCTATAAGGGGAGAGGGACCCCCGACTTCTTGGCCACAACCATGCAGGGGAAGCTTCTGTCCTGCTGAGCCAAAGAGAGGAGGGAGAGAAATGTGCTTGTGACTGAGATGCCACAGACTCTTGCTGTTCCTGCTGCATTTTAAGTAGATTTTCTTGAAGACATATTTCTTCATTTGTCATATGCTCTTAGGACAGTTCCCAGAGACTTTAAATGGTTGCTTTTTAAAATTTGTTTATTTGTTTTTGTTTTTTAAGTAGTTTTTGCCAGCTTTGCTTATTTCACTAGGGAATGGTCTCATGGAGTTATTCATGCTTCATCCCAGAAGTGGAAAGTATTTTTTTTTAATAAAGAAGCCATCTTTATATTAATGAATTTTCTCCAAATAGAACTTTGATGGGATGTGATGAGTTTTAACAAGCTATATTCTAGTTTTCTATTGTATTTATTATTTATTTTCTAAATTCAATAGGAAGAATATTTTGATTTTCTTTTTTTTCCATATTTTTTTATTTTATTTTTTCAGTGTTCCAAGATTCATTGTTTATGCCCCACACCCAGTGCTCCATGCAATACATGCCTTCAGTACCAACCACCAGGCTCTCCCATCCACCACCCCCGCCCCTCCAAGACCCCCAGTTTGTTTCTGAGTCCAAAGTCTCTCATGTTTTGTTTCTTTCCCCGAATTATCCTACTTCCCATTTCCTTTCCTTCTCCTACTGTCCTCTATTTTACCCTTTATGCACCACAATTAAGTGAAACCATGTGATACTTGACTTTCTCTATTTGGCTTATTTCACTCAGCTTAAGCTCTTCCAATCCAGTCCATGTTGCTACAAAAGTTCGTTATTCATCCCTTCTGATGGAGGCGTAGTATTCCATTGTATATATGTACCACATCTTCTTTATCCACTCATCTGTTGATGGGCACCTAGGCTCTTTCCACAGTTTGGCGATTGTGGCCGTTGCTGCAATGAACATTGGGGGTACATATGGCCCTTCTTTTCACTACATCTGTATATTTGGGATAAATACCTAGTAGTGTGATTGCAGGGTCATCGGGTAGCTCTATTTTTAATTTGTTAAGAAATCTCCACACTGTTTTCCAAAGCGGCTGTACCAACTTGCATTCCCACCAACAGCATAAGAAGGTTCCCCTTTCTCCACAGCCTCTCCAACACTTGTTGTTTCCTGTCTTTTTAATTTTGGCTATTTTGACTGGTGTAAGGTTAGGTATCTCAGTGTGGTTTTGATTCGAATTTCCCTGATAGCTAGTGATGATGAACATTTTTTCATATGTCTGTTAGCCATTTGTATATCTTCTATGGAGAAGTGCCTCTTCATGTCTCCTGCCCATTTTTTGATGTGTTCATCTTCCTTTTGGATGTTGAGTTTGAGTACTTCTTTATAGATCTTGAATATCAGCCTTTTGTCTATAGTATCATTTGCAAATATCCTCTCCCATTCCGTGGGTTGCCTCTTTGTTTTGTTGACTCTTTCCTTTGCTGTGCAGAAGCTTTTTATTTTGATGAAGTCTCGAAAGTTCATTTTCACTTTTGTCTCCTTTGCCTTTGGAGATGTGTCTTGAAAGAAGTTGCTGTGGCCGATGTCAAAGAGGTTACTGCCTATGTTCTCTTCCAGGATTTTTATGGATTCCTGCCTCACGTTGAGGTCTTTCATCCATTTTGAGTTTGTCTTTGTGTGTGGTGTAAGAGAATGGTCTAGTTTCATTCTTCTATACGTAGCTGTCCAATTTTCTCAGTACCATTTATTGAAGAGACTGTCTTTTTTCTACCGGATATTTTTTCCTGCTTTGTCAAAGATGATTTAACCATAGATTTGTAGGTCCATATCTGGACTCTCTACTCTGTTCCATTGGTCTATTAGTCTGTTTTTGTGCCAGTACCATGTTACCCTTTATGGTAAAGGAATAGCTTTTAATAAAGCCTGAAGTCAAGTAACGTGATGCCCCCAGCTTTGTTTTTCTTTTCCAACAATTCCTTAGCAATTTGGGATCTTTTTTGGTTCCATATAAATTTTAGGATTGTTTGATCACAGCTTTGTAATAAAGCCTGAAGTCAGGTAACGTGATGCCCCCAGCTTTGTTTTTCTTTTTCAACAATTCCTTAGCAATTTGGGATCTTTTTTGGTTCCATATAAATTTTAGGATTGTTTGTTCCAACGCTTTGAATAATGTTGGTGGAATTTTGATCGGAATGGCATTGAAAGTATAGATTGCTCTGGGCAGTATAGACATTTTAACAATGTTTATTCTTCTAATCCATGAGCATGGAATGCTCTTCCATCTTTTTGTGTCTTCTTCAATTTCTTTCATGAGTGTTCTGTAGTTCCTCAAGTACAGATCCTTAACTTCTTTGGTTAGGTTTATTCCTAAGAGTCTTAAGGTTTTTGGTGCTATAGTAAACGGAATCGATTCTCTGATTTCCCTTTCTATATTTTCATTGTTACTGGATAAGAACGCAACTGATTTCTGTGCCTTGATTTTGTATCCTGCCACATTACTGAATTGTTGTATGAGTTCTAGTAGTTTGGGGGTAGAGTCTTTTGGATTTTCCACATAGTGTATCATGTCATCTGCAAAGAAAGGGAGTTTGACTTCTTCTTTGCCAAGTTGAATGTCTTTTATTTCTTTCTGTTGTCTGATTGCTATTGCTAGGACTTCTAACACTATGTTGAACAGTAGTGGTGAGAGTGGGCATCCTTGTCTTCTTCCTGATCTCAGAGGGAAGGCTATCAATTTTTCCCCATTGAAAATGATATTTGCTGTGGGTTTTTCATAGATAGATTTTATGAGGTTGAGGAATGTTCCCTCTATCCCTATACTTTGGAGAGTTTTGATCAGGAACGGGTGTTGTATTTTGTCAAATGCCTTTTCTGCATCGATTGAGAGTACCATGTGGTTTTTCTCTCTTCTCTTATTGATTTGTTCTATCACGTTGATTGTTTTGCGAGTGTTAAACCACCCCTGCATCCCTGGGATAAAACCCACCTGGTCATGGTGGATAATCTTTTTAATGTATTGCTGGATCCTGTTAGCAAGGATCTTGTTAAGAATCTTGGCATCCGTATTCATCAGAGATATTGGTCCGAAGTTCTCCTTTTTAATGGAGGTCTTTGTCTGGTTTGGGGATTAGCGTGATGTTACTTTTTAAAATTTGTTTGTTTGTTTTTGTTTTTTTAAAGTAGTTTTTGCCAGCTTTGCTTGTTTCACTAGGGAATGGTCTCATGGAGTTATTCATGCTTCATCCCAGAAGTGGAAAGTATTTTTTTAAATAAAGAAGCCATCTTTATATTAATGAATTTATCTCTAAATAGAAATTTCATGGGATGTGATGAGTTTTAACAAGTTATATTCTAGTTATATTCTATTGTATTTATTATTTATTTTCTAAATTCAATAGGAAGAATATTTTGATTTTCAAATGTGTTATGTCTGTCTGTCTGTCTGTCTATCTATCTATCTATCGTCTATTTTGATTTTCAAACTTTCATTATTCCACTGTTGGTTTTGTTGGATTTTCTGGTTTGGAAAATGACTTGTATAATTTCTGCCTTTTGTACCTTGAAAAGTTTATCTTTCTGGACAAGTAAGTGATAAGGTTTTATAAATGCTCCATTACCAACTTGAGAAAAAGGTATGTTCTCTGCTTATGGGTCACAAAACTCAATGTCTATTTATTTAATGTTATTAATCATGTTGTTCAGTCCTCTAGGTGTATAACAAGCAATACTCCAACAGATGGAGTTGGGGTAAAAGGAGTAGAACAGTTGTGAAGCAAACTTGGAAGGCACTCTTGGCCAGCTCACGGTGACTTCATGGGAAATGCTATTTGATGCATCTTCCCCAGACACTTACAGGTAGAACACAGCACGGATTCATATGACTTTTGGACTAGAAGGGCCCTTGGAGATTTTCCACTTCCACTTCCTGGTTTACAAACAAGGACAATGACTTGCCCAGGGTCACATGGCTGGCAAACTCCGAGGTTGGGATTCTGGTAAGGGTATGGAGTCTCTGTTTCTGCCCTGCTTCTGCTGCGCTGTATCTTGTATCAGTCTTCCTTGCGGTCCCTGACACAGTTAGTGCCCAAGAATGGATACAGCTACATCTCATGAAAAAAAAAATCCTTCTATATTTATTGGTAGGTACTTTATAATTTGTAGAGTATATTTTTATATACCTCACTTAATTTAATCTTCATAGTTCAGTGATGTTTAAGGCAATGCTGGAATCCAAGTCCTCTGCAGGAAGGAATCAGGGCTCAGAGACTAAGTCCACGTCAGCCCGGGGTATCTTCTGCCCCCCAAGGCCGTGCATTCAGTCACAGGACCCTGGAATCCAGTCCCTTCTTGGCCCAGAGCCAATATTCAGACCCTTTCATTTCCTAAGTCGTTCTTTTGGGGTAAAATTGTAACATCCTGTACAATTTTTCTGTCCTCTGTTGGAATAGTGCCCTGGGGAGCTGGTGGGGTTTCTTGAACACAGTGCTAATTCTGGAAAATTATTATTTTAAGAATATCACTCTCTGTACCTGCTGTTTATAGGTTATAATTGACTGGGGGTACACTTGAAGCATTTCTCTGCTTATCTCCTGGGACACTCCTAGCTCATTTACTGTTTTTGTGCTCCTTCCTATGCAGGGACATTCGGTAGCCATCCAGGGACAGCTGGACTTTCCCCCTTGATGCTGCCGCCAAGCTTCCTGTCTTGTTCTCATCTGGGGTTTTTGGGTCACCTAAAGTGGCTGTGATCAGAGGCTCTTGACTGTCTCTTCTCAAGTAAATGGCCCCAAACTATAGTCGCTGTGTTAGGGCTGCACTCATTTTCTGTTCCTGTGTAGCAAATTTCCCCCAAATCTAGTGATTTAGAACAGCAAAACACACTCAGTAACTCGAACAGTGTCTGTAGGTCAGGAATTTGGGTCCGACTGGGCTGGGTGCTTCTGGCTTGAGGTCTCTCATCAGGGTGCAATCAGATGTCATGTGGGGCTGCTGTCATTTGAAGGTTGATTTGGGGCCAAAAATTAGCTTCCAAGATGGCTCCACACACGTGGCTGGAGGGCTAGTGCTGGCTGTTGGCGGGAGGCCTCACTTCCCTCCATGTCACCTCTCCACACGGCTGCCTGAGCGTCCTCACAACATGGTGGCCGGCTTCTCTCAGACCAGTGCCCCAGGAAGGAGAGATCGGAAACTCTATGCATCTTATCACCTGGACTTGGAAGCTACAGCAGCTGTTTCTGCAGCCGTCCACTGGTTCCATCTCTGCAATATCTCTGTTCAGTGGCGAGGTGAAGGGGCATAGACTGTGAGTTAGCCAGGGGGTGGGAATCACTGGGGACCATCGGAGGCTGCCTGCTACAGGGTGCACCAAGTCCCGGAATCCACACTAGCTGCTATATTTATATATTTCTCCTACTTACATTCACCCTACTTACAGGAAGGAAACAGAGATGAAGTAATTTACCTCTTGATCAGCGATGTAGATTTGAACTCCACTGCAAAGCTTGTGCATTAGTCCCTTATCCTGTACTGGCTCTCGGTGTCTTCTATGCCTTCTGTCTTCCAGCTGGTATTGTGCTCCATTCAGCTTTTCTGTGAGAGACTCAGAAGCTCCATGTGGAACAACTGGGCTCTTGGACTGGAACGCAGGACCAAGGCAGCAGTGAAGAGTATCCTCCATGTGAGCTCAGGCTGGATTAATAGAAATATGATGTCTAGAATCTAGGAGGTGAGAGTCCCTGGTCTGGGCAGGCTATAAGATCGGCCACTGTGAACAATCTGCAGATGCTGGGACCTATTCAGGAGGGACAATCCTAAGGCAACTGGAGAGTTGAGGCAGTGGGAAAGCTTAACTTAGGTAAAAGCCACCAGTAGACTTCAAGATAGAAGATGGGACTGTGGTGGCTTCACACACTTCTGTGTGGAGACCACGTGTGAAGGGCTCCATCAGATGACTGCCAAATCTGCAGACTAGTTTGGCCAAGAATCTGACTTCACCTCTTGCAGTCTATGGCCCTGAAAGCAGTTAGAGAATCTCATTTTCATGTGCAGATGGCACACATCACCCACCTGCTCAGCTGCCTTAGGCCTCACACTGAGATCGTGATGGTGAACGCTGCCATCAAGGCTCAGCCTCGTCTCCTACTGCAAGTCTTGTTCCCTGTGCTCCCCCTAGACTGGCTGTTCTTTTCCTTCTGGAAACAGTCCCTGCTCACCCACACAGATGGACACATGTGCGTACATAAGCATGCTCACACACAGGAACATGTGCATACCCACATATGTGGGCACAGATGCACAAAACATAGAGACATTTAGGAACAAATCCATGCATACATACATACGTAAACACACTCAGACACACACACACACACACCCATAGGAACACGTCCACATTCCCCCACATGTATACACATGGAACACAATCATACACAAACGTGTGCACACACACGTGTCCACAAACTCATATTCACATATGCACAAATACACTCACATACAAGAACATGCAGTCTGTGCTCACACTCCCATGAGCACACATGAACACACATCCACACACTCGCATATTCAGAGACACATGTTCACACACCTTTACATGTAGTCATACACTTCACATGCACTCACATGCACATCTATTTGTTCACATGGAAACACACTTACCCATACATGCTCACACTTGTTCACACACATGCACGTGCACACATTCACCCACATGGACTTCTCCTACCCATTCTTGCGCTCACACCCCTGCTCACTCTCACACACTCATACTCATATGCTCACCCCCACACATGTGCTCACATGCCCCCCCCACGTAAACACACAGATCCTACATCTGTCTAAGTAATGCCTACTCATTCCTCAGCTTATCCCTGTTCTCAAGGAAGCCTTACCTGACTCTCCAGATAAAGCCAGACCTTCTTATCTGGATGCTCCCACAGATGTCACTTGCAGTTACTTGTTGGTAGCTGCTCCCCCACTAGAGAGTGGACTCTGGCTGGGTCTGTTACTTCCATGTCTAGGGCAGCGGGCATTCATGAGTGGTGGAAAGAAGTGGTGTGTGCTCTGTTCTGCAGGTGGCACTTGTGGAGGGTGACATGGGAGTGACATGGGGGTGGGTGGCAGATAACTATTTGAGTCATTCTAAGTCCCAACAGTCTCTGAGTTTGCCACAAACTCTTTGTTTCCTGGGATGCAAAGTCCTGTTTCAGGAATTAACTTTGAATTAATCTCAGTTTACAGCTCTCAGGTCACTCTTTTGATGGCTGAGTAATATTCCATTGTACGTACACCACATCTTCTTTATCCAATCATCTGTCAATGGACATCTGGGCTCTTTCCGCAGTTTGGCTATTGTGATCATGGCTGCTATAAACATCAGGGTGCAGGTGCCCCCTTTGGATTGCTACATTTGTATCTTTGGGGTAAATACCTAGTAGTATAATTGGTGGGTCATAGGGTGACTCTATTTTTAACTTCTTGAGGCACCTCCATACTGTTTTCCAGAGTGGCTGCACCAGCTTGCATTCCCACCAGCAGTGTAAGAGGGTTCCCCCTTCTCATCCTCCCCAACATCTGTCATTTCCTGAGTGGTTAATTTTAGTCATTCTGACTGGTGTGAGGTGGTATCTCAGTGTGGATTTGATTTGCATTTCCCTGATGCTGAGTGATGTTGACACTTCTTTTATGTGTCTGTGGCTCTTCGCATGTCTTCTTTGGAGAAATGTCTGTTCATGTCCTCTGCCCATTTCTTGATTGGATTATGCGTTCTTTGGGGGTTGAGTCGAATAAGTTCTTTGTACATTTTCAATACGAGTCCTTTATCTGATAAGACATTTGCAAATATCTTCTCCCATTCTGTTGGTTGTCTTTTGGTTTTGTCAATTGTTTCCTTTGCTGTGCAAAAGCTTTTTAATCTTGATGAAGTCCCAGTAGCCCATTTTGGCCTTTGTTTCCCTTGTCTTTGGAGACGTGTCAAGCAAGAAGTTGCTGCTGAGGTCACAGAGGTTGCTGTCTATATTCTCCTTTAGGATTTTGATGGATTCCTATCTCACATTTAAGTCTTTCATCCATTTTGAGTCTATTTTTGTGTCTGGTGTAAGGACATGGTCCAGTTTCATTCTTATGCATGTGGCTGTCCAAGTTTCCCAACACCATTTGTTGAAGAGACGGTATTTTTTTTTTCCATTGGATATTCTTTCCTGCTTTGTTGAAGATTAGTTGACCATAGAGTTAAGGGTCTCTGGGTTCTCTACTCTGTTCCATGAATCTATGTGTCTATTTTTGTGCCAGTACCATACCATCTTGATGATTATAGCTTTGTAATATAGCTTGAAGTCCAGAATTGTGATGCCACCAGTTTTGGTTTTCCTTTTCAATGTTCCTTTGGCTATTCAGCATCTTTTCTGGTTCCATACAAATTTTAGGATTATTTGTTCCAGCTCTGTGAAAAAAAGTTGATGGTATTTTGATAGAGATTGCATTGAATGTATAGATGGCTCTAGGTAGCATAGACATTTTAACAATATTGGTTTGTCCATTCCATGAGCATGGCATGTTTTTCCATTTCTGTGTGTTTTCCTCAATTTCTTTCAGGAGTGTTCTATAGAACACTGAGTATAGATCCTTTGCCTCTTTGGTTAGGTTTATTCCTAGGTATCT
The DNA here is from genome assembly GCA_004023965.1 of Spilogale gracilis. NCBI lineage: Eukaryota > Metazoa > Chordata > Mammalia > Carnivora > Mephitidae > Spilogale > Spilogale gracilis. The sequence continues at coordinate 29,419 of PITA01008326.1, read as the reverse complement.
TATGATTTTTGGTGCAATTGTAAATGGTATCAACTCCTTAATTTCTCTTTCTTCTGTCTCATTGTTAGTTTTTAGGAATACAACAGATTTCTGTGCATTGATTTTATATGCTGCCATTTTGCTGAATTCCTGTTTGAGTTCTGGGAATTTTAGGGTAATGTCTTTTGGGGTTTCCACATAGAGTATCATGCCATCTGCAAAGAGTGAGAGTTTGACTTCTTCTTTGTCAGTTCAGATGCTTTTTATTTCTTTTTGTTGTCTGATTACTGAGGCTAGGACTTCTAGTACTATGTTGAATAGCAGTGGTGATAGTGGACATCCTATGGTGTTTTTTTTGTTTGTTTTTTGTTTTTGTTTTTGTTTTTGTTTTTGGTGGGCAGCAAAGCAAAGTTTATTGAGTGATAGAAAACTGAGAGTACAAAGAATACTTGGGGTACAAAGCTCCCCAAAAGGGAAGGGACCCGAGAGTGTTGCCCACGAGGATCATATGGCTCTTATCCTTTCTTTTATTAATGTAGTGTATCACATTGATTGATTTGGAAATGTTGAGCCACATTTGCAATCCCAGAATAAATCCCACTTGGTCATGATGAATAATCCTTTTAATGTACTGTTGGATCCTATTGGCTAGTATCTTGGTGAGAATTTTTGCATCTATGTTCATCAGGAATGTTGGTCTGTAATTCTCCTTTTTGGTGCAGTCTTTGTCTGGTTTTGGGATCAAGGTAATGCTGGTCTCATAGAATGAATTGAGAACTTTTCTATCTGTTTCTATTTTTTGATACAGCAGAAGAATAGGTATTAATTTTCTTTAAGGGTTTGGTAGAATTCCCCTGGGAAGCCATCCAGCCCTGGACTATTGTTTGTTGGGAGATTTTTGATGACTGCTTCAATTTCCTTGCTGGTGATGGGTCTATTCAGGTTTTCTATTTCTTCCTGTTTCAGTTTTGGTAGTTTATTTATTTTATTTTTTTAAAAGATTTTATTTATTTATTTGACACAGAGAGATATCACAGGCAGGCAGAGAGAGAGGAGGAAGCAGGCTCCCTGCTGAGCAGAGAGCCCGATGCGGGTCTGGACCCCAGGACCCTGAGATCATGACCTGAGCTGAAGGCAGCGGCTTTACCCCACTCAGCCACCCACACGCCCCAGTTTTGGCAGTTTATATGTCTCTAGGAATGCATCCATTTCTTCCAGATTGCCTAATTTGTTGGCATATAGTTGCTCATAATATGTTTTTATAATTGTTTGTATTTCTTCAGTGTTGGTTGTGATCTCTCCTCTTTCATTCATGATTTTATTTATTTGGATCCTTCTCTTTTCTTTTTGATGAGTCTGGCCAGGAGTTCATCAATAATATTATTTCCTTCAAAGGATCAGCTCCCAGTTTCATTGATCTGTTCTACTGTTTTCTGGTTTCTGTTTCATTGATTTTGACTCTAGTCTTTATTAGTTCTCTTCTGCTGCTGGGTTTAGGCTTTATTTGCTGTTCTCTCTCAAACTTCTTGAAGTATAAGTTTAGGTTGTGTATTTCAGAAAAGCTTGTACTGCTACATACTTTCCTCTCAGGACTGCCTTTGCTGCATTCCAAAGGTTTTGAATAGTTACGTTTTCATTTTCATTTGTTTCCATGAATTTTTTAAATTCTTCTTTAATTTCCTGGTTGACCCATTCCTTCTTTAGTAGGATCCTCTTTAGTCTCCATGCTTTTGAGTTCTTTCCAAATTTCCTCTTGTGATTGAGTTCCAGTTTCAAAGTGTTTTGGTTCAAAAATATGCAGGGATTGATCTCAATCTTCTGATATGGTTGAGACCTGATCTGTGACCCAGGATGCGATCTATTCTGGAGAATGTTCCATGTGCACTCAAGAAGAATGTGTATTTTGTTGCTTTAGGATGAAATGCTCTGAATATATCTATGGAGTCTCCATCTACAGTCTGTTCTCACCCAGCCTGTGACTGAGCATTTCTAGTTCGGGCACATGACTCCGTTTTCAATCCTGCAGACTTCTGAGCTGCACACCCGTGCTGTTCCTCCCTGGGGAGAAAGGGGGATCTTACCGCAGTTCTGCCACTCTGTGGGCCCCTGCTTGGAGAGCGGTCACCCAACCACTCCTCAGTTTGCAGTATATGACAACCCTGAGCTGTATTCCCTGCTGTGATGTTAGGAGCTCTGCTGTACCCAGGCACCCTTGGTCTTCCTGTGACTCCAAGGATCCCGAGACCACACTGTCTCACCTAGGATTCTGCTCTGCTTCTCCTCGGTTATACCACTTTCTGGTGCTGACTTATGGAGATCCCTTCCCCCCACGGTTTATCTTCCCATATATCACCTCAGTTTCACTTCTCTGCACCTCCTACCTTGTAGAAAGTCATCAGTTTTCTATTTGTAGAGTTGCAGCTATTCTTTTCTTAGAGCTCTGATTGAGATCACAGGCTTTCTGAATGATTTGATAGCTATCTAGCTGAATTCAAAATGAAGGTCTCCTACTCCTCCACCATCTTGGACTATGCAGCAGTCCTCTGTGTTCTTGATTGTCCCAGCGAGCCAGTCTTGCTCTTTTGTCACCAGGACAGCCGCTGGGGGCAAACTCAAACTGAGAATCAATGATTTATTGTGAATAGAGATAGGAAACATGTTTGGTCCTATGGGGTAGGGATGGTGAGGAGGGGGTAGATGCAGACCCCACCAGTTCCCCAGTACTTCAACTCTCTGCTGTCTGGTAGGGAGCCTGGGCCACATCCGCATTACTCAGTAGGTGGCCTGAGGACCCTGCTGGGTGTGGGTTGTTAATGATCTTGTAAGTACAGAAATTTAGAGCAGGCATTTAGACATATGACAGCCATTTGAACGAGTAATGATCTGTTGAATATAATAATATAATGTATGATATTATAATGAAATATGGTAATAAGAACGTTGATTTGCATCTTGTATCTTTTTTCCCAGGTCATTTTTCTAGAAATTTATTTTTTATCTTATTTTACAAAAGTATCAATCCACGATGGATTGGAAATTGAGAAACAAGCCCCCTGCTAGTTAATCACCATAGAGGATTTAAGTGCTGGGATCAGATGCTCCCTGCAATTCCCTTCGTGCTGAGATACCAGCACCTTTGAAGGGGATGCGCTTTGGCCTGCAGTGACCTTGGCCCCCACTCCTCCGCCCCTGTCCCCTGGGAATAATTGCCATGACAAAAAGACACAGGGCTGACTTGTGGGGGCCCTCTGTCTGGCTCTGAGGTGTGGCCCCGGCTGCTCACTCCGCCTGGGAAATGGACTTTTTATGTACCTCTCTTGTACCTAGAGGAGCTTGTTCTTATCTAAAATTTTGATACTCTTTTGTCATGTTTGTTTGGTATTTATTTGGATTATTTACAATACTACATTAAAATATTATTTTTCTTGGTTAGAGTTTTGGTGCCCTTTCGATATTATACCCCAGGCCTATATCTGACTAGAACCCAGGAGCTCTGGGGTCACTCGGTGGGAGGCCCCAGTGCCAGAAGGGAGTTAATAACCAGTGCAAACCAATAAAGACTTTTCAGAGGTTCATGAAGAACTGTTACTGGGCCCAAGAGGGGGCTTATTGTATGTGCTGGGGGGTAGGCCTGGGCAGTTAGGAGAGGAAGTTAATAGTGAAAAGTCTCTGGCTGAATTAATATTCCCCCAGTCTTTCCACAAGCTTATGTTCTGAGAAGCCCATTGGAGTTGATAAAATCTTAAAAACTGGCTGGATCTTGCTGAGAAGTTAGTTAAGTAAGTCTTGGATAGAATGTTCTATTAACTCACCTGCCCTAACTTCCTGTTCCCTTCCCCTTCACATTCTCCTGTCAAGACTGGTTTTGTGGGAGAAATACCTGCTGACATTCATACATGAACAAGGAATGTCCCCCCCTCCCCTGCCCAACACAGAAGGAGGTTCTGGAAAGTTCTCTCAGGAGTGGGGAAGGGTATTCACCCATTGATGATTTTCTACCTGATGTGGTTCCTTAGAGGCCTGATCATAAGGTGACCTCACAGACAGTGGTGCCTTTTGAAAAGGAAAATGTTAAATACCCCAGTAATGTTTTCTACACAGGCCTCCATGACAAAGGGCCATAGCCAGGGTCTTGAACAACAGATACTGTTTCTCAGAGTTCTGGAGGTTGGACTTCCTAACTCAGAGTGCCCATATGGCTGCCTCTTGGCAAATGCTCTCTTCTTGACTTCTAGCTCTGTTTTCACATGGAGGAGAGAGAGCTTTGATGTCTCTTCTTATGAGAACACCAGTCCCATCATGGGGACCCCACCCTCATGACCTCCTCTAATCCTAATTACTTCCTCCAGGCCCCACCTTCAACATATGGGTTTGGGAGGACGCATTCAGTCCATGACAACCTACCATCTTTCACTTTAGAAGGGAGTTTTCCCCCATACATTTTTTGTTTATATTTTAGCTTGTGAGGCTGGTGCTGGAGTTGTGGCCATGGCCATTTAGGATAGCTTCTTAAGTGATTTCCTCGGCCAGAGTTTCAGTTTGGGGGCAAACCAGGCTTAAACAATGAAGCTCAGGGCCCGACTGACAGTGGTCTCTTTACCACAGCTCTTTCTGCCAGACCTGCACCCCAATTCTTGGCAGGTTGCTGGGTGAGCATGACCCACACGCAAGCTGCAGAAGGAGTCAGAGACCCCACCATCCTGAGGTCTTTTGCCTCTGTAAGTTGAGCTGTGGCTCACATGGTTTATTTTCTCAACATGAAAGGACCTGGGTGTTTGGATTTCTGGGGCCCTCAAGCTGGCCATGTTGACTTGTCTGTGGACTTGGGCTTAAACAGTGCACAGTGAATTTACACCCATAACTCCTGCTGACTGCAGATTTACTTGGGGAGTGGTTAATTGTCAGCTGGGTCCCACAATCTTTGCCCTGGTTGAGCTCCTCTGTCATCTTTTCTCCTAAATGTTCCCATTTAGTCTTTAAGAAAGTGTCCCTATAACAACAAGACAAAAATAAATAAACACTTGAAATTCATTGTTTCCTAGTTATCTTACTACAGTTTTTATAATTACCCATGCTCTTGAGGTCATTCATATCTTCATATCCGTGTGGTGGAAACGCTACACAATGGTGCACCACTGTGCATCTCTTCCCAACTCAGAATCCAGTGATAGATATTTGTAGCTACAAATGAATAATGGTAGTATTTACACAAGAAGTTGGGTCTTCCCCTACTGCCTACCCTTCAGTGTTGAGAACCTGCTGTTACACACTTACCAGAAACCCAGTGGAAAGAGGAGTAAAAAAATGAGCTCAAGCTTTTTGCTCTCAGAAACTGGAAGAGTTGAGTTTCCATTTACCAAGTTCAGTAAAACCCAGAAAGAGGAGTTCTGGGATGGAAATCAGTGGTGTTGTTCTGAACATTTTATCTTTGACATGAAAATCATGCATGTGATACACGTCTGGGATTCAGGGAAAAGATCCCAGGTGAAGACAAGTATTTGAGAGTCATCAGCATTTGTCTGACAGTGCCAAGAGGCAAGATGAGGTCAAGGCAGTGAGTTAGGTGGAGAAACACAGTCCCAGGAAATAGCTGGGGTCCTCCAACATTTACAGATCAGAGCGAAGACCAGTAACCGGCAGAGGAGACCAAGAAGAATGGCCAAGGGGAGTCAGAAGAGAACGACTAGGGTGCAATGTGTTCAAGAAGCCAAGCAAACAAAGGACTTCTAAAAGGAAGAAGTGATCAACTGTGTCAAATCCTAATAATGACAGAATCGATCATTGCATTTGGCAATGTAATACAACTGGTGATCTTGAGAAGAGGCAAGGGGGTGGTGGAGAAATGGCCCGATTGACATGGGTCAAGAGAGGATGGGAGGAAAAGAGATAGGAACAGTCTAGCAGAGATGACTCTTTTCAGAATACTGAAAGAGAAGCAGAGGATTGAATTAGTTGCTGGAGAGGCATGTGAGTGCACGTGAGTGAAGATTCCCTTAATTTAAGATGAGGTATATTTAGGCACAGTTGTGTAACGATGGGAATAATCTGGTGCAGAGAGATAAACTGATGATACAGAAGAGGAGTGACAGTTGCTAGAACAATACCCTTGGTTAGTTGAGAAAGGATGGAACCCAGAGCCTAAATGGAAAGCTTGGCTTTAGGTGGGAGCATGGACAAAGAAAGAAAGAAAGAAAGAGAAAAGAAAAAAAGGAAAACGTCCCTAGGATTGCAAAAGACCCCTAGATGCTGCAGTTGGGACAAACTGCCCACATGTGAATGAGAAGGAAGTCTGCGAACTTTCAGATGGAATGACAGTGTTTCTGTTGGCCACAGCTGCCACCTGGCTGACCCCCTCCTTGTTTCCAGCTCAGGTTTGACTTGTTTCTGGTGGGTGACTCATGGCTGTGTCATACTCCAGGCTGCAGAGCTGGACATCAGCCCTTATAGTCCCGGGGGAGATTCATTCTGCAGCCAGGCCAGCCTGTCCCGATGGGAGCCTCACCTGTGTGACATGGGCAGGCTGGAGGCTGTGTTTGTGGGACAGGTGCTCAGGTGACTCTCATCAGGGATGTTTTGGGAAATACTCAGGGCTACCCACCTGAGTCAATGGGATCCTGCCCCTGATCCTACTCCAGGCCAAGAGAATTCAAAACTGTCAAGCGATAGTAATAATAGTTTTGTTCCTTTTGTAAAAGATACATTTTAATCATAAAGAACTTAAATCACACAGAAAATGCAAAGGAGAAAGAAAAAAATTATCCTAAACTCTATCATCTAAGAGCAGCTTTGTTAGCTCTATGCAGGCAGAACTTCAATCTCTTTTCTTTTCTTTTCTTTTTTTTTTCCTTTCTTTTCTTTTCTTTTCCTTTCTTTTCTTTTCTTTTCTTTTCCTTTCCTTTCCTTTCCTTTCTTTTTTTTTTTTTTTAAGATTTATCTGTCTATGAGAAGGAAAGAGAGAGAATGCACAAACGGGAAGGGACAGAGGGAGAGGGAGAAGCAGACTCGCCACTGAGCAGGGAGCTCGAAGTGGGGCTCCATCCCAGGACTCTGGGGTCATGATCTGAGCCAAAGGCAGACTCTTAAATGACTGTGACACCCAGGCTCCCCACCCCAACGTTTCTTTAAGCATCAACACTGACAGAAGAAGGCTAGATGGACAGGTACACCTGGCCACACATTCTAAGTCAGGTGGGCCCACGTTAGGTCCCCATAGCTCAGAGGACTCTGCTCTCTGTGGGATCCATGGTACCTTCATTGAGTGCAGCTGTTGGGGGCTGGAGCAGGCCCTGGCTGGGGAGTTCTTCCTGGAGGCCCAGGGCCCCCACCATCTCTGTACACATGGCACCCTTTCACACATTGCTGGCACCTCATAGCACTCTGATCCAGCTGTCCCCTCAGATGGGAGTGAGGCACGGTGCCATTTTCTCCAAACCCTCACCTTAAATAAATGGGAGCAAGAAACCATCAACAACGTGAGACAACATGTTAATGTTGTGGCTTACCAAAAACACGGGGCCATGGTTGCTGCTCACCCCAGTGCCCCCGAACCAGAGCTTCCCAACAGAGGTTTATGGTGGTTGACCTCTCAGTGCATGATGCTGAGGCTGGGGCGGGGTGCACCAGCAGCAACGTCCCCAGGCCAGATGCACCGAGCAGAAGAACCTCAGTGAACCATGGAATGCTGCAGATATAGTAGCATTTTCTTCTGTAGAAGCTGGAGTATAGTGTCCTAGGGCTGCTGCAACAAAATACCAAAAACTTGGTCACATGAAACAATGGAAATTTATTTTCTCATATTTCTGGAAGCGAAGCCCAAAATGTAGATGTCAGCAGGGTTGTGCTCCATCTGGAGGCTCTAGGGGAGGGTCCCTCTTGGCCTCCTCCAGCGCCTGGTTGCTGCTGCTGTCCCCGGGGCTTGCGGCCACATCGCTCCCATCACTGCCTCTGTCCTCACATGGCCTTCTCCTCTGTGTGCCTCTTCTTCTGTATCTTCCAAGGACAATTGTCATTGGATTTCAGGCCTGCCCTAATGGAAATGGTCTCATCTTGAGATCCTTGAATTGCATCTTTGAAGACCCTTTTTCCAAATGAGGTCACATTGGCAGATTCTGGGAAATGGACTATCTTTTTGGGTCACCATTCAGCTCACTTCAGCTGTGCTGTGAAAAGCTAGAAGCAAGTCCAGCAGCCTGGGGTACAGCAGCAAGACCCTGCTTGGCCTTGGGGAGATGTGATGGTCCAAGTGTGAGGCCCCCCAAAGTCACGAGTTGAAATCCTAGCTCTCTGAGGTGATGATATTGGGAAGTGGAGCCTTTGGGAGGTGGTTACGTCCTGAGGGAACAACCCTCAGGAATTACTGCCCTCACAACAGAGACCCCACAGAGCTCCCTCAACCCTGTGTGGGGACACAGAAAGGGGTCTGTGACCAGAGGCAGGCCCTCACTTGACCGTGTTGGCGCCCTCATCTCAGACTCCCAGCTTCTAGAACTGTGAGAAGGGCATCTCTGTTGTTTATAAGTGACCCAGTTTGTGATGCTTTGTTACAGCAGCTGAGCAGTCTAAGATAAGAAGTTTCTCCAACCAAGGCTCTACTGCTTTATATGCCTCAAACAAACTGCCTGAGCCTGGTATGGGCTTCCGAGAGCTTCCGGTTGCATCCGAGGGGAGGGTGTGGACGCCCCATGGCCCATTCTCCACACCATGTCCTATGTGCCTCTTTCCCCTGGATGTTCATCTCTATCCTTTATTGTATCCTTCACTGTATAACACACTGTTGAGTCTCAGTGTTTCCTTGAGAAACTGTTCGAGCAAACGATGGAGCCCGGGGAGGGAGTGGCAGGAACCCTGATGCAGAGCTGGTCGGGCAGACGTCCAGGCGGCACCCTGAGACTCACGACTGGCACCTGATGTGGGGGCAGCCTTGTGGGACGGGGCCCTGCACCTGGGGTGTCGGGACCAACTCCCGTTACAGCTGGAATGGAATGGAATAACGGGACGCCCGCTGGTGTCTTGGAGAAGTGCTCGATAGAGACCCACGTCCGGTGTCAGAAGTGTCACGAGTGTGGAAATAAAGAGTTGTTTTTTCCGATGCCGTTCCCATGAGGCCACCAGGAGAGAGGGCACACATCCTGTGTCCACAAACATAGGAAGCCCCGGCGCTCAGCCCGAGGATGTCCGGTTTGGCCAGGAAACCTTCTCTCTGCAGCTCAGGGGGCTTCCTTGGCAGCAACCTTCAGGTGCGCCTTGGAGGGTCCCTGGGGCATCTACCTGTCGGGGAAGCTGGGCTGGGGGCACAGAGAAGGCTGACCACTGCATGGTCATCTCTCCAACCACACTGTCAAGGCGCCTACAAGTGCCAGAGGTAGGCAGGGGTCCCGACAGGGACGGGCCAGCCCCGCCTCCTGGAGATCCTGGCCTGGTGGTGGGGACAGCTGGCTGGCTGGAGGGACAGCCTTGGGAAATGGGCGCTGGACCCAGGCCCTCAGTCAAGTTAAATGGATGATAGCTGCGTGTGGAGGAAGGCTGACTCCACTGAGGAAAGAGTCTTCGGGGACCCGGAGGAGTGTGAAGGCCCAGCCTGTGGGGCCTGAGAGCCAAGGTGTGTTGGGGGGGCTTTGGTGGGCTGAGACACCCCTGGCTCCGGGTCTGCCGGGCATAAGAGGCAGGTGCAAATTCTCCTGCAGGGCCGGGGTCAGGAATGGAGCAGGGGTGACGACAGCGGTCCCTGTCCCCCCACAGAGCAGGCCGCCCTGCTCCAAGTCCTAAACCCTCACTGCACCTGGTCAGAGCGCTGCCTTCCCTGCCCTGGGCCGCTCTGGAGATGCTATGTCCCTCTCTGGCCTGTGGTCCCCCCGGGGCTGGGCCGCTTCTGGCCCTCCGCCAGCGGGAGAGGAACCCCTGTTCGTGCTCACACGTTAACAATGAGCCTCCAGCACCTGGCATGAGTCTCCTATCTTAGCTCCAACAAGGCTCCCTGATCCGTGCTTTTGGGGGACCGTGGGAGAGTCCATTTCCTTGCTTTTCCAGCTGCTGTAGGGGCACCCTCGTCCCCACTCCGACCTCTCTCGAGTGAGGACCCCTGTGATTACTTGGGGCCCACAGACCCTCCCTCCCTCCCTCCCCACGTCTGGATCATTAATGTAATCACACTGGCCTGAGGCAACATGTCCTCAGGTTCTGGGGACCAGGACGTGGACGTCTCTGGGGACACTGTTCTGTCTACAACCCGCTGTGGGGGCCACAGCTCGAACCTGATGTAATCCTTACAATGTGTCGTGAGGTGTTGCAATGTCCATTTTACAGATGAAGGACTGAGGTCCAGAGAGCTGAGGCAATTTGATGGAGGGCCCCACTGCCCAGCCCCAGAGCCCTGACTCCCGCACCTCACATGCCTCCCTGGCCTGAGATGAGAGGAGGGTGTGAAGGTCAGGTCCTGGGAGGACTGGAGAGGTGGGACTTGGGCACACAGGACCCAGTGCGGCCCTCCCTGCCCACCGCACCAGCCGCCTGGGCGCTCTGCTCTGCTTGGCCGGATGGGCGGCAGGCTTCTTGCTTGCAGCGTCTCGGCATGAGTCCCAGCTTGACTCTGAGCTGCTGGGGACAGGCCACCTGATCTCTCTGAGCTTCAGTCTCTTCATCTGTGAACTGGGTTACTCCTTCCTCAGACTTACTAGGAAGCTCTGGCTCGACGATGTATGTCAAGGGCTTTAGAACAAGCCTGGGCGGTGGGAAGGGTCCCCCAGAGAATGATGAATAGTCAAGACCGATGCTGTCCTCCCGTTGAAGTGAGTGGTTCGACCTTGTCGGTCATGTGTGCAGAGGCTGCTGCCGAGCTGAAGTGAGGAGGGTCCCCGGCTCCAGGCTCAGCGATGGAAGGAGGCCCTCTGGGTCTCAGTGTGGCAGAGGAAGCCAGCTTCCACCTCTATTTTCCCACCTGTAAAATGGCAGCATTGACGGGAGCGAGGCCTCCCAGCCTACTGTCCTGGGGGCTATGTGGTGGCGTGGCTGAGGGGGCAGGCAGAGGCCACCATGTGGTCAGAGGGGGGAGAAACTGTTTTCCAGGGGCCTGGGGGCACATGCTGGTTGGTGCTTAGGGCATCTGTTGGGCTGTCCCTTGGGGATCATGCTGGGTAAGTACCCAGACACGGAATTACTGGATCGTGTGGTATTTCTGTTGTGAATGTTTGAGGAAGGTCCACACCGTTGTCCAGAGTGGCTGGACCGGTTTGCATTCCCAGCAGGAGGGCATGAGGGTCCCCTTCCTCCATATCCTTGCTAACACCTGCTGCATCCACATCTCCTTGATTGTCTTTCTCTCCATAAGGTAATTTCAGGGCAGGAACTGTCCTTACATAACCTTTCTATTATTCTTTTAAGCGTGGAGCTGTCCACTAATTGTGACATCGCCCCCCACTTCCCTTTCTGATGGAGGCACCGGGACACAGACAGAGCCTTCCTGTATGCCCTCTGCGAAGGATGAAGTGATGAACGTCCTCTAGAAAGAGTCTGAGCAGACAGCCGGCCTGGACCGGTGCTTCCCTGCCATGGCCAGAGAGGACCCCTGGCCCCCGACCCCCATCTGCTGGCCAGCCTCAGGCGGTCCCAGCGGAGCAGATGTCTCCACTCATCCTTCCTGCTGTGGCTGCACTTTTATTTCCAAGTTCAACATCCATGGTAAACAGGAGACACCAGAACAGATTTCTTTCCGTCTTCCATCCCCGCCCGTGTTCACCCACCAGATGGATGTTTTCCACTTGTCCTGCCTCGTCCCAGGCAAGGGAAGATTTTGAATCGAGAAAGGGAAAATATAATTGCAGCGAGGAGTCAAACATCTTTACCCATGAACGAGAAAAGTCACTCGTGTCCTCAGTGGGTACCTTCTGAGCATGGCCCTGGGACGTGATGGGGTCATAGTCTCCATCCCTTAGCGCACTCCGCGTCTGGTGGTGGGGATGAGAAGGAGATCCCAGCTGGGGAGCGAAGGTAGGGGTGGGGGCACTGAAGCCAGGCGAGCCAGGGACCTAGGTGAAAGGTCCGGGAGGGGTCTTGGAGGGAACTGAGAGCTCTCCAGGGGAAGGAAGACGTCCCCTCGGGGAAAGCATCAGCCATGTGACCGTGAGTGAGGAAGGGGTGTGCTGGGGAGAGGGGAGGACTGGACTCTGGGTGTGGGTGGCAGGGAGAGGCCCGGTAGATCTGGGGCCAGACGAAGGCCTTGAGCACCAACCAAAGCTCTTGGGCTGCATTGTTGAGGGACGGGGGACTCTCTGGGGAATCTGAGTAGGTGTGATGTGGTCATTCCTTGGAGGGCAGGTTGCAGGCGGCAGGTGGAGACAATGGTCCAGGGCTGTCTGGCCAGAGAGGGGATGGGGCTTGCGAAATGCTTGAGAGATCAGAGCAATTCATCCCCAGGAGCCTGGGGGGTTGAGGAATGGAGGTGGGGCTGGTATGTCCCAGGAGCTGGGATGAGGAAGGCGTCAGCACCCCAGACCCCACTGGGCTCCAGGTTCAAGACTATTGACTGAGCAGGTCATATGCTAACCAGGAAGAGCAGGGTGAGGGTGAGGACATGGGAACGCACACACGCACACACACACGCACACACGCACACACACGCACACACATGCACACACGGGTGGCAGTTGGGGGGCATAATAACAGACATTTATTGAGTGCTTGCTCTTTGAGCAAACACTTTATACACATGGCATCTTATTAACTTCTCCCCATTTTACAGAGGGGAACACTGAGCGACGAGAGAGCACACAGGTGGCTCTAGGCGTGGCTCTAGGCACCGAGCTGGATACTGTGCAGGCAGTTCGAGTGCAAAAGTGCTTTGCCCCCGAGGTTCAGACAGCAGACACACACCGTGGGCGACATGGTCTGTGGGTGCCTGGGGTTGGCATTGGGTCCAAAAGCTCCCCGAGCATTCCCCACGCTGCTCATTGGATGAAGCTGTTTCTCTTTCTCTTAAACGAGCATGAATGCCTTTTGGATCCCTTTCCTCCCGTTGTTTAATGGACCCCAGGTGTAGAGGGCTGGACTACACACTTGTCTCTGTTTACGACACTCTCGGGGCTCTGTGCAGGACCCTCTTCCTCCTGCCCGCCTCCCTCCCTCTTCCTCCCTCCCTCTCTTCCTTCCTGCCTTTTAATCCAATAAACACCCGTTAATCAACCCCCAGCAAGAAAGCCCGAGGGCTGACAGCAGTTGCCACGTTGTGCTCCCCCATCCAGAGCCCTCCTCCCCCAACCCCGGGGACAGTCTTCCGCAAGTCTTCTGTTTGTCATTCCCCTGGTTTCATCTGATCACATCTACACAGAGCCTCCAAAGTATTTTTGATTTTAGTCATCTTTAGCTTTGAAAAGGTTATTCTGCTATATAATTAAAAAAAACCCCCAAGTTTTAGAGCAGTCTTGGATGCACGAAAAATTGAGAATACAGAGGATTTGTATAATCCTTTTGGACTTTCGTTTTTTCTCAGAATTATATTGCTGTTTTGGAAATTGTTTTGGCACCGTCTCAGGAGCCTCTACATACCTCGGATGCCGGCGGTTCTTCCCCTAGGTGTTACCAGAATGTTCGTGGCGGCACCATTGCTGATATTAAAACGTTGGAGACAGCCCAAATCCTGGCCACAGAAACAGATAAATAGGGGCCTGAATTATGGTCTATTTAAACATGGGGCTGTCATAGAGCAATAAAACTGAACAACAGCAGAGAACACAAATAGAAATGAATCCTAGAATCTAATTTGGTTGGATATTAAAACAATAATGGATAGTCATATTAAAATAAATTCAAATGATTATGGAGATTCCAATAAAATAAAAGAAAGTCTGAGATTTTTCCCTCCTTGGTGTATAGGGGACTCCAAAAAGTTGTCCAACATTTAGGGGCCATCTTGGCCAAAAACCACCGCCTTGTGAGCACAGGATGAGCAAACCTCGAGGGCGAGGCTCTGTCTGCAGGGAGACCACCCCCAAGGCTGGTTTGAAGCCTGAGGCATGGCCAACTTGAGCCAAGAGGACCAGAACTGAAGGTACCTGTAGAAAGTTCGAGTGCGCCAGTCGGAGCCGGGAGAGCCAGGGTGGGAGGGGTCTCTGCCAGGACTGGACAGGGAGAGAAAGCGGCTCCGAGGTGGGGAGCAGTGAGAAAGACCCTGAAACTGGCTGACCCACGGTTGTGGTGCCCAGCCCGTGGCCCAGAGCGGGGCAGGGCAATAGTCATCCAAATCCTGCCCCAACTGAACAAACTGTCCCTTAGCCCCGTCCAATTTCCATGCTCACTTAGCAACCCTCATATTTTTCTAAAATAATTTTTTTTTTTATAAAACAGGGCATCCTCATAAAAGAAACAAATGCAAATGCAAAAAATAGAAAGAAGAAACAAAAAGCATCCCTGCTTTCAGCTCTCATGGTTACATTTTGGAGTATTTTATTTTGGCCTTTTCCATCTACTCATAATTATAACATACCCATTATATTAACTCTTGTCTTTTATCCAAGCACATTTTTACACTGTAAACCTTTTGGGGTCGTCATCTTTAATGAAGTTTGTTGGGTGGAATCTAGGTATCTCTCTATCCATCCAATTGATCATTGATCTAAGTATCCTATCATCAATTGATCAATCGATCCATCTATCCATTTATCTGTCCCACCTCCACTTCATAGAATATATTCTATATAGAATATATATTTTTATTCCAATGCTGGCTATTTTGGCTATTTCTAGGTTTTCACTATTGTAAGTAATCCTGCCAGGAATATCTTGGTGCAAAAAGCTTTTTCAGTATTCAAATTATTTCCTTAGGAGAGATTCCCAGAAGTAGAATTATTAGATCAAAGGGTTTGAATATATTTAAGGCTCATGATACTTGCTGCCAGATTGCTTTCCAAATGTATGGTAGCAACTCACCCTCCTGCAGTCATCCTGAGATCAGGTTCGTTTCACTGCACCTTCGTGAGCACTGAGCATCTAACTTTTAAATAGCTCTGCTAATTTCTGATGAACAGTCTAGGGAAATCAGTGGTACCCTAGAAAAGGCAGGAGCTGCCCTAGAGTGCTGTGTCCTGAGAAAACTCCATCCTTCAGTGTGAATGATGCTGTTGTCTGGTTGGCTGTTGGCTTGCCATCATTGCACTCCACACGAGCCAGTCCCCTGGGCAAGATGACCGAATGGCGTTCTATGGTCTGCTGAGCTGAGGCCCCAACCCAAGGACCTGAAGGCTGAAGAATCCAGTCAGGCATCTCTTTGGTCGCTGGTGACTGCAACTGCTTTGGAGAAAGAATGCACTAGAAGGAAAGAAAAACAGGAGACTGCCAGCTACTGGGGAAGGCTATTGTTGACCACCGAACATCTATTTCACTCCTAATGATGCAAAATGAACAAACCTTTGAAAAAATGTTTAAAAAGAAAGGAAAAGAGTTTTAGTCGAGCCCAAGTTAGAAAAGCCATGCAGGATACCCGATCTTCACAAAGAGTGCTCCGGGGAAGGAGCACTTGGCAACGGGGTGATAGGTTTTTTTACATAAAGAGTTACAAATCATCATGACCAAAAACATTCCAGAAAGTTAGAGATCTTATCTTATGTTTTCAGTATGTGCAAAACTGTATGACTTTAAGCTTTTGGGAGCCAGGTTAGGTTTCTTGTTTTTTTTTCTTATTTTATGTTTGGAACCCTCCTTTTCGGGTATTTTATTTATTTATTTTTTTCATAAAGCAGGCGTTCAGTGTGTGCTCAGGGCAGAACTAGTGCCTGCGCTTTGAGGTTTTGCTGAGTCATTTTGAACATGAGTAAAATGCTGAGGGAGAGCTGCCCTGGGAGCCCGGGAGCAGGGTCCACCTATGTGGAGAGCTAAAGATTTTCTTTATCACTCCTGTGTTCTTCCCACCAGTAGATCTGCCATTTTTCATACAGTTATATAGATCCCTGGATCTCAGGGCAGGGGGAGCCCAGCCCCCAGCCCAGGGGATGACTCACAACTGTACTAAGGCCGGTGTGATCATGTCATCCCCGCTGGCCAATCGTTGGTTCAGGTGGGCATGTGATGTCGTTTTGGTCAATAAGATGTACGTAGAAGTCGGCAAGGGTAGAAGTAAAGTAGAAGTAAAAGCTGAAACAGATTTGACTGGCAGGACACTTTCAGTCCTTTACCCTATGCTCTTCTTACTGCCTGGGATGCACATGGAATGTCAGAGGCACAGCAGCCCTTTTGTGACTCTGAGTTGACAAGCTTGAGGACAAAAGCCAACACAGTGACAATGGCTGAGCAGAAAGATAGATGAGCCAGTGTCCTTGAGGAGCTGGCCACTCTTGACTTGCCTATTCCAAGACTTACTTTCTTCTATGCAGAAAAAATAGCATTATATTTATCTATGCCACTGTGACTGGCTTCTCCATTACTTGAATCTGAATGCATTCCTGCCGGGAGGTATTCCAGGATAAATAACCCTAGCTGCTGTAACAATGTCTCAGTGGTTAAATTCATACAGTTTGTTTCTTACTCCTGTCACAGTCTGATGTGGGTTGAGCAATGCTCCTCCAAGCTGTGACTCAGGGATCTAGGCTCCTTCCATCCTGTGACTTAATCTTTTTCAGCACATGGTCTCTGGGGTTGCCTTGGAAGGGGAGGGAAACACAGACAGCCATGTCCACGATCTTATGGCCAATCCTGTAAGCAACGTGGATCGCTTTTGCTGACATCTCCTTGGCCAGGACCCAGTCACTGGGCTTCAATCTAACGGCAAGAGAGGTTGGGATGGAGTCTTTCTGTGTGCCCAGGAGGAAGAAATGGGGTCAGTGAGCAAGCAACCAGTCTCTGCTCCACATTCACTGAAAGGAAAATATCCCAAAGATGAACATGTTGGCATCATGGTTTTCCAAAGACCCATCTGGGAATGTGCATTCTGGATCTGGAAGGCGGGCCTGCTGTGATGTGCGGTGGCCAAGCTGTGCCTGAGGACTGGCGGTCTGCCTTCGGCATCCAAGGGCAACCGTGCCAAGTGCCCGATTTCTGTTTTCAGTCCTGCAAAAAATGATATTGACATTTTTCAGAAGTGTGGTTTAAAGAATAGTAAGATCCCCCCTCCCTCTCTCTTTCCCTCCCTGTCTCTCCCTCCCTTCTTCTCTTCTGCCTTCCCTCCCTCCCTCTCTCTTTCCCTCCCTGTCTCTCTCTCCCTTCTTCCCTTCTGCCTTCCCTCCCTCCATCTCTCCTTTCTCTCTTCCTTCCCTTCCTTTTCCTTTCCTTCTTTTCCTTCATTCCTTTCTCACTCCCTCCCTTCCTTCCTTCTCCCTTCCTTTCCTTCTTTCTCTCTCTCTTTCTTCCTCCCTCCCTCCTTCCCTCCCTCTGCTTTCTTCTTTCGCCTTGCCTTGCCTTGCCGTTCCTTGCCTTTCCTCTCTCCTTTCCTCCCTCCCTCCCTCTCTCCCTTCCTCCCTCCCTCCTTCCTCTCTCCTCCCTCCCTCCCTCCCTCCCTTCTTTCCTTCCTCTCTCTTCCTTCTCTTTCTTTCTTTCTGTTTGTATATTCTGAAGAGATGGGTGACTTGTGGCTTGCTTTAGAATGGACTCATCAGGATCTAAATCACCTTGGTCAGAATGTCTTCTCTTAGATGCTGTTTTCACAAATTCACGTATTAACATCATGGGCATTGACTCTGTGTAAAACTCTGGACCATCCTTGGGGCCCAGATAGACACATGTCAGGGTTCTTGCCTTCAAGGAACATGCCATTTTTTCAGCATGGAAGTCCACAATAAGGGGGGAAGACAGGTGGGAGGCCAAAATGAGGGCCATGGCCGAGAGTCCAAGGCTGACTGAACCACACAGGGTCACGCGGGGAAAGCTCACTGGGTAGGGCCTCTAAACAAATCTTGGTGCCATCATTCACTCATTTAATCAGGCAGTGTATGCAAAATGCTGGGAACGGTGTCCGGCATATGACACACTATTTTATTTCACTCACTAATTCATTCATTCACTCATTCATTCATCCATCCATCCATCCATCCATCCAACCAGAAAGGAACACTTGTTATGTTCCAGGCTCTGGGTTGAGGCTGAGGACAGGTAGAGAGGGATCTGTAGGGTTGTAAATCTGGCAATCTAATTCTGAAGCTCCGTCCGGCTGAGAAGCAGCGGGTCAGGCAAGCAGACAGTTACAGCACAGTGATGGGTGCTGTGCTGTTTATTGGGAGAGCACACCGGTGGGACACTTCACAGCTTGCCAAGGTATGGAGGGCTTCCTGGAGAAGGTGGCGCCTAAACAGAAGGATGAATAGGCAGGATCTGGCCAAGCAGAGATGGTTATATAATTCACAGGCTCAAGGCAGAAGGAAAATGCAGGGTCTCTTGTTCATAGAGGAAGACAAGTGCCATTTAAAGGCGCTAAAATATAAGGCTTTCCCCTTTCTTCCACATTATCCCTATTATCTGACCATGGAGTTTTTATTTGCTATTTAATGATACTCTACATAAAGAGAAGTTAAAAATTAAAATTATTAGCACACATTTTACCACTCATCTTGATACCATGTCACCCCAGTTTTAAACGGAAATCCAAGAGCATTTAGCTCGTAAGCAGAACCACTGAAACGACACGGCCTGTCTCCGAGGTCTTGCACACACATGATCTTCATTCTTACCACAAGAGTGAGAATGTTTAACTATTTTTATTTTGCTTCTTGGTGAAATAACTTTCTGCCCACATGCTGTGCCTTCCTGCTGCGTGAGGAGGGGCCGACGGAAAGGGAACTGCGCTGGCCCGTCTGTCCCCTTCCTTCTGGAGCCTTCCGTGTCGGCAGAACTGTTGGCTACTGCAGGGATGGGACATGATCAAGAAAGGGAGTCTCAGGGTCCTGGTCCTTCTCGTTTCTCAGAATGAGGATCGCGTGCTCATGTGCGTGGGTTCTGAAGACGTTCTGATCTGAAGCGCAGGCCGGCCTCCTGGAGGGGTTGGCATCCTCGCTCGGTCACAGCCGTAACATGCTGACCTGGTACTCACTTGGAGTCTGGCTGAACCGCGCGCATCCGTGGGCCCCGGAACCGCACGCTCGGGTGAGTCAGGGAGCGACACACACCTGCATTGCGTGCCGCAGCCCCCCACCTGCCCCCGGGGCCTCCTCGTCCCAGTGCACCTCATTTACCAAACACAACTGCAAATATGGAATCATTCATAATTTTAAGGTCGTGACAGCAGAGTATTAAACCAAGCGAGGAACCCTTCTTGGCGTCGAGCCCAATTTACCAGGCCCTCGTGCTGCAGGGAACCAATGCTTGTTTCTGGGTGCTGGCCCCCGGGTGACCAGGACGGAGGGCAGGCTGTCCCGGGAGCCCCAGAGCAGTCAGGACCTCAGGAAGGCCGGACAGACACAAGGCTTCTGGAAAGCGAGACCCTGGAGTGGGTGTCTCTTCCGTGGCTGACCCCAAGGCTGCCCAGCACAGCCCTGCCAGGGACACATTGGGCCTCCACTGACCTCTCCTCCTCCGGGGGCCTTAGTGCCTCCCGCCTCCCGCCCCGCCCCGCACAGAGGGCGGCATCTGGAAAGCACACATTTGCCAGCATCCAAACCTTGACCTACTGGTTTGGCCCATCCCTCATCTCTGGCTAGGGGGCCGTGTCTCCGCAGTCAGCCCCCTGCCCACCTCTCCAGCCTCATTTCCACCTGTCTCAGTCTCTCCTCAACTGCTTGGCCAGGGCAAGCCACTCCAGAGGAGGCCGGTTGGGCAAGGCTGGGAGGGCGAGGAGGTTTCAGGGACTGTGGGAAAGCCGGATTGCTCAAGGATGCTGACTTCCAGTTCTGCTAAGTTAGCTGGAAGCTGACAAGGCTCGAGCGAATCTGGGAAAGGAGACTCAAAGCAACAGGAAGTCTGGAGGTAGAACAGGATGGGGAGGAAGTGGAGGACAGAAACTCCCTCCCGGCCAGGCGCCTCCTCTGCCCGTCATCAGAGCTGTCCATAATTAGCTGCCTTTGGTTCTCTGTGGGGTGGGCTGAGCTGCCCGAAGCTCCCGGAGGCCCTGAGCATTTCTGGCCACTTCCGGGCCAAGTGGGTCTATTTCTGGCCGTTTAATTTTGGATGCTCTGCTCCCAGTGTGGGAAGGAAGACAGGAAGGGCATTTAGGTAGCTGGGCCCGAGAGGAACCATGGCTGCCTGGCTTTTCAAACCGTGCCCGTGAGGAACAGGCTGCCCTTGGTGGCTGAGCTGCACCACCCACACCTCCTTCCAGCTTGGGGGGCCAGGGAGGAAGGGAGCTTGGCCTAGCGGAGGCCCTGCTAGGCCGGGAAGCTCTTCTTACACTGAAGGGTGTGTTTGCAGAACCAACACATTCTGAGGAACCGGGGCTTCCTCATGAGGATGGGGCTGGGCTCGGAGTCGGCCAGGCCCCAGTCATGACCCCAGGATGATGTGAGCATTCATGCAAATAACAACACGTCTGGGGTCAGCTCACGGCCTGGCACCCAGCGCACAATCCGTCAGCGATCGTCTGCCTCCTGCCCTAATAAAAGCATCTGAGGGGGGAGAAGGCTGCCCGGGACTGGAGAGCTCATCTTCGGGGACTCCAGCCAGTGTGGAAATCCACAGGCCTGAGGTGGAGGCCAACAGGAAAGAATCTGGGTGGGGATGGTCTTTAAAAAGTGGTCACAACAGGAGTGGTGACCGATGAATCTCCTGAGACTTCAGAAAGAGCAAGGGTAGGTTTCCAAATCTGAGACTGATGGGTCGTAGTTTTGATTGAGCTCACCCTTGGCATGAATTCTGGGACACATTATAAAACAGAAAGGAAAGTGGGGATCACAAAGAAGTCTGGTTTGTTTGTTATTACTTTATTTACTTACAGGGCTGAGCAAGAGGGCTGGTGCTCAGTCTGTGCCCTTGAACATGAACTGTCAGCAAGCCAGAGCGAGGCCATTTCCCCTTGGCCATGGGGCGACTGTGCGTGTCCCAGGAAAATGCCCTGCACGTAGGCTCTTTTGAAATCTGGCAGGGCGCTGGAGAGTCCCTTCCACAGTCTTCATGGACCACAGAGGGAAATAGGAACTGAATGTTGGCCAGTGAAGGTGGGACTGAATTCGGGTGTTCAACAGCTGTGGAGCTGGTAACGCTGCATGATTGCCAATATTGGGCTGTTTTCACCCACGAACACAGCCACGTGGCGTGGCTCACCTGCTAGTCATTGGACGAGGGAGCTATTTAAACCCCTTCCAACGCAAAGGCTCTGCACTTGCAGGACACTCTGCTTGCCCAGAGAAATGAACTTCGGCCGTGCAGGGAGATGAAGCTATGATTCGGGGTCAGAAGGCTCTTGACTCAAGTTCTGGCCCCACCACTGCCAGGGTCCTTGGAGGAGCACCCATGGCTTGCCCAGCACGGTGCCTGCCCTTCTCTCTGCTGAGGCTCTTTACTCTCTCACTTGGCCTTTGCTATTCCTGGTGGGAGAGGCGAAGCAGGAACGAGGCCAGGAGGTATAAAGTCAGAGACCGGGTGCGCTGGGGAAGAGCGGGGGTGGGGGAACTTTGTGCAGCAGGTAGGCCTAAAAGAAGGGGAGGTACTAGGGAGATGTCACAAGCATTAGGATATAGACAGCAACAAGGACCGAAGACGTAAGCAGGGCATCAGGCATCTAGTCTGTTAGTTATTGCCGTGAAATGCTGCAAAACCAACCACCAGCCCCCAACTCTGCAGCCTCCAACAGCAATCTTCATTCTCAAAATCAAGGGTCTGTAGGATGGGTGCTGGGCCTGGAGGGGGCGCTGTTTCAGGCAGTGGGTTGGATTTTGTCCTGGGGTCTCCGGTGAAGACAGAGCCTGGCTAGGGCATGTTTTCCTCAAGGGATGAGTGGAAACATGCCATGTCCCTTAAGACCTATCACTTCTACCCAAATCCCATTGGGCAAAGCAAGCCGCATGGCCACGCCCAGTATGAATGGGGCAGGAAGGTGCACAGACCCTGCGGAGGTGGGGGAGGGGGAATGATGATGGCCAAACAAGAATCCATTTGTACCATTCAAGAGCGGATCAGAGCCAGCAGTCACCAACGCCAGCACCTACGTAGGCTGGAGGCTAGAGATCTTCTCTTTGTTTTCTTTTTGTATTTATTTTTATTTTTTAATTTTTAAGAGAGAGAACACGTGTGTGTGTGTGTGTGTGTGTGTGTGTGTGTGTGTGAGTGGGGGAGGGACAGAGGGAGAGAGAAGGGGAGAGAGTCCCCAGCAGGCTCCATGCCTAGTGCGGAGCCCAACGTGGGGCTCTGTGTCACCACCGTGAGATCATGAATGGAGCTGAAATCAAGAGTCGGACGCTTAACCAACCGACTGAGCCACCCAGGTGCTCCTGGAGAATTTCTCTGTAAAAGGTCAGGACCACACTTTGCACTTGTCACACAGCTGCGTAAAGGTGCTTTGTGACCCTGACAGTTTCTAGTCCTAAAAGAGCCCCTTTTCTTAGGCTCCTCCTACAGCTGCATACATTCCTGCCAACCCTCAAATCAGCCCTGCCAGGTGGTGTCATCATTTCATTTTGTATTTGAGGAAACCGAGTCTTTGGGAGGTCGGTTGAGGTGTCCCGACTGATCAGGCATTTCAAGGCAGAACCAGGATTCCAAGGCACATCTCGGTATCCCCACGTCTGTCTGCTTTACTGTGTGTCGACCTTGAAGGCCTGTGACCCAAAGTGCAGGAGATTCCGGCTCCCAGCAGGCTTCAAAGAGGAGTCTGGGGGGCAGACAGGTTCTGTGCGGTCCCATGTACTAAATGGAACCGGCTGTCACGACTCTCCTTTCAGGAGGTTGGATGAAACTCATCCTTGGCCACCGTTAGAGGGTATGCTAAAATGGCTGCCTCCAGATAAGCAGGGGGTAGACCCAGGTTCTTTATGGTGAAATGGAGCGTGCCTAAGACATCACATTGGTTCTCTAAGAGGTAGGAGATGATGAAGTCACCATTGCTTATCATTGCTCATAAAGCTCACTGAGCCCAACTGTGCCGCTGGCCGAGCTGACTGCGGACGCCTGCTAAGGCGACACCCTCTTCATTCCACGCCTGTCACTCTGCACACCTTTTCAAGGACTGCTCGTGTTCTCACTCATTGATCCTGCTGGGACAGATGGCCCCACGCTCCTGCCGAGGCTTCCCATAGACCCTGAGTCGGAGCCTGGCATGCAGATCACCTCTGGAAATGACCCTGGGAAACCATATGTTGGGGCCTTGGAGCAGAGATATTTGTATTCATGAGAAAATTGACAATCCCATACCTCTGGGCTATAAAAGGACCTTGGTGCAAGGCTAATAAGACTCTGAAATCAATATTCTAGGAGGTCCTAAGTGTTGTGGAATGAGGCACTATTTGCTTCAGGTTTGCCTCTGAAATTAGGTAAATTAACGTAATGAATTCTCACAACTCATTTGCATACATTGCCAATTTGGTTTTAGAAGGAAGCTTTGGCAAAGACGGTGTTGTGGATGCATGCGTTGGGTTGGCCTATTTTTTGAACTGTTTGTGTCTGCAGAGCGTGCTGTTTCTCTTCAAACGAAGCTGTGGCATCGTGCTTTAGAGTGAATGAGAGGCCCTCAGCCGGCACGGAAATAAGCCAGTGTCCCAGGAGAGAATATGGGACAGCTCGAGGACTTCAGGGACACTGTGTGCTTCTGGAGGCCTCTGGCTTAGCCACTGACATTGGGAAGGTGTCTCGACCTCCTAGAGATTCCATCTGTGTGCACTAGGCTGGAGTCCTGGGGGGGTCGGCCCACAGCCTGCGTGGGTGCTGGGGGAGGCCGTGTGGGGCGGCAAGTCCCCTGTGCACACTCCTTTCTCTCTTCCGTGCAACTCGCACCAGCTCCAGGGTCTGGGGGATCAGGCTGGGAGAGGTGACTCCACATGCAGCCATCTTCACACGGTTAAACCCAGAGGTCCCCACTGCAGTGTGGAGGGAGCCAGAGCTGGGGCTGATCTCAGGGCATGCTCTACCCCTGTCCCCAGGGGGTCTGCAACACCATTTGCTTTGGTTGATGAGCCCCAGGGTGCTGGCTCCTCGCTGGCCTCCGGGCACAATCTCGCACGCAGAGAAGGGGGACCCATTCCCCCCATTCTGGACCAGTCCACACCCAGCCCCGGAAAGTGAGGCTTTCCCATGAAAAATACTCGTTTCTCCTGACGCGTGGAGAGAGGGGGCTCTAGGAGCCCAGAGTGTGTGAAAAACTGGCAAATGAGGAGGTGAAATTATGAGCTCACGAAGTCAAGGTTTCTCAACCACAAGAAGGAAGCAGGTGGAATCATAACCCCCCTGCCGGGACCTTTGATACCAGCCCTGTCCATCAGTCAGCATCTGACTCCTGTGTCCCTGTCGATGACGGTCACACAGACACCTCACTGCTCTGGGAACCTGGCCTTGTGTCCCACCCCAAGCCTTTTTTCATGGAGGAGTACAGGAAGGCCTGGGGGTGCCCTCGCCGACTCTGCGGACCTGCGGGCCTGGCTTCCCACAAGCTCGTGGGGGTGGGGGTGGCACTGTGGACGGTGCTGTCTCCATCACATCTGCCCCTCACCTGCCCTCGTCTTGTGCTTACATTCTGGAACGTTCTGGGTGAAGTTTTAGCCAAACGTGACGCCATGCACGACGTAAGGGTTTTCTTGGTTTCCACCAACAGTGACAATCGGTAGAAATGTGTCATCAGTTTTGCCGACAGCAAAACCCCCCAAATCAAGTGGCAAATGTCCCCGACGTAGAAAAGGCAGGAGGAAAGTTCTGCCCAAGGTCTCAGCTGTCTTCAAAGCAAGGAGGAGGGCAAGGCAGTGTGGGATTTGGTGATGCCCGGCTTCGCGCCCTCACTCGGTGCCTCTCCCTGCTCTCCAGCACCTCCCCCGCCCTGAGGAGGATGGCCAAGGGGTTGGGAGTGAGACCCAGACCCACTGCCTGGATCGGAATCCTGACTCATCCTCAGCTCCCTTTCCTCAGGCATTGGCTCCGTGGAATGGCACTGGATGACACACTATCTTTCTCTGTTCTCCTGGGATTACGCTTGAAGCTCGGAATGTGTCCTGATGGCTAACCAGTCTGCACCTGATGCCGGCGTGGGGTCCAGAGCTGCAGGGGTCAAATGTCTGACTGAGGGTCCAGGCCCCCGTCTCAGGTGTGGAGAGTGGATG
This sequence comes from Spilogale gracilis, assembly GCA_004023965.1. Classification (NCBI taxonomy): domain Eukaryota; kingdom Metazoa; phylum Chordata; class Mammalia; order Carnivora; family Mephitidae; genus Spilogale; species Spilogale gracilis. The sequence continues at coordinate 4,301 of PITA01008326.1, read as the reverse complement.
GGGCCAAGCTACTCCCCAAAGTGGGGGGGGGGTCCGCAGGGAGGTGATGAGCCCACCTGCCCTGAGCCGGCAGCATGCCCGTTACCCATCACAGAGGAAAGCCAGGCCCACGTGACTGTGTGTGAAATCTCCCAGGTTTAAAAAATGTTAATTCCAGTATATTAACATTCATTGTTGTATTAGTTTAGTTTCAGGTGTACAATATAGTGATTCAGCATTTCCATCCATCCCCGGTGCTCTCTATACTTAATAGTCTTGTTTTTTGGTTTGTCTCTCTCTCTCTCTTTTCCCTTTGTTCATTTGTTTCATTTATTAAATTCCATGAGTGAAATCATATGGTATTTGTCTTTCTTGAGTTATTTCCCTTAGCATAATACAATCTAGCTCCATCCACACTGTTGCAAATGGCAGGATTTCATTCTTTGCGATGGCTCACATCTCCTTTATCCGTCCATCAGTCAATGGTCACTATTATAAATAATGCTGCTCTAAACATAGGTGTTCCTATCTCTTTCCAAATCAGTGTTTCTCACATTTAGCTCCTTAATCCATTTTGAGTTTATTTTTGTATATGACATAAGAAAGTGGTCCAGTCTCATTCTTTCGCATGTTGCTGTCCACTTTTCCCAACACCATTTGTTGAAGAGACTGTCCTTTTCCCATTGCACGTTATTGTCCTCTTTGTCACAGATCAATTGGCCACATAACTGTGGATTTAATTGCTGGGATTTCTATTCTATTCCATTGATCTCTGTATGTATTTTTGTGCCAGTATCATACTGTTTTAATGACTACAGATTTGTAATATAACTTGAAATCTGGAATTGTGATGCCTCCAGCTATGTTTTTCTTTTTCAAGATGGCTTTGGCCCTTTGGGGTCTTTTGTGGTTCCACACAAATTTCATGATTGTTTGTTGTAGCTCTGAAAAATGCTCTGGGTATTTTGACAGGGATTGCATTAAATCTGTAGATTGCTTTGGGTAGTATGGACATTTTTAAACAATATTTGTTCTTCTAATCCATGAGCATGGAATGTCTTTGCATTTCTTTGTATCCTCTTCAATTTCTTTCATCAGTGTTTTATAGTTTTCAGAGTACATGTCTTTCACATTGTTTGTTAAGTTTATTCCCAGATATTTTATTACTTTTGGTGCAATTATAAATGTGATTGTTTTCTTAATTACTCTTCCTGCTGCTTCATTATTAGCATGTAGAAATGCTATGGATTTCTGTACATTGATTTTGTATCCTGCGACCAACTGAGTTCATTTATCACTTCCAGCAGTGCTCTGGTGGGGTCTTCAGGGTTTTCTATATATAGTATCATGTCATCTGCAAATTGTGCAAGTTTGACTTCTTTGTTACCAATGTGGATGCTTTTTATTTCTCTTTGTTGTCTGATTGCTAGGACTTCCAGTACTATGTTGAATAAAAGTAGTGAGACTGGACAACCTTGTCTTACTCCTGACCACAGGGAAAAAGCTCTCCGTTTGCCCCTGTTGAGAATGATGTTAGCTGTGGGTTTTTCACACAAGGTCTTTATTATGTTGAGATATGTTCCCTTTAAACCTCCTTTGTCGAGGTTTTCTTTTTTTTAAATCATGAATGGATGTTGTACTTTGTCAAATGCTTTTTCTGCATCTATTGAAATGGCCAAACGGTTTTTATCCTTTCTCTTGTGGATTTGACATAGCACGTTGATTGATTTGCAAGAAATCTCCCAATTTTTAAGTGATAGAACCACTTCCGATTTCTGTAAGATGGTGTGAAGAGTCAAGCAAGGTGCAGCAGTAGACCAGTTGGGTGCCCAGTAGACAGCGAGACAGGAGCTCACTCCCCTCTCTTCCTTCCCCGGGGCTGCTGCAGGTCTTGCGGAGGGGGGGTGGGTGGTGGCCTCGCGGCCCCTTCCCCCCAGCTGCTCCTCCCCAGGACGCGTAATATCTTCCCTTCCTCCTACCATGTCTGCCTTCTCGTCCCCTCCCTAAGCGTCACTCTGCTATCCCTTTGGCCCCTTCCAGGTCCAGCTTTGGATATTGCCTGTTCTTCTTCTCCGGCCTTCCCTTCCCTGCCGTGTGGCTCATGGTTAGGCAGCAGTAATGAGCAGATGCACAGGTTTTCTCCCTGCCACCTCCCGCTGAGCCCTGGGCTGCATTTGCAGAGAAGAGACAGGAAGGGTGAGGGAGAGGACATCAGCAGGGACTTTCTGAGGCTAGCTGGGTGTGGCCAGCTTGAAGGGGGTGCACCCAGCACTTCCAAGAGGATGCCGGGACGGCGGCTGGGGGAGCAGGAAGTGTGGTAGCTCCCAAGCGCGTTCTCCAAAGGACACACCTCAGGGTCAGTGGTTTTTGATGAAGACTGTGGGCGAGCTGCTGGAGCTCGCTGAGTGGAGGACAGGCCAGGAGAAGGAGGTGGTGGTGGGCGCACCCCTCTCACATGCTTCCTTCCCCCCAGCCCCTGGCCTGCTCCTCTGGGTTAGAGCCAGGCGGAGCCTTGCACCGCGAGGCCACGGACCGCCGGGAGAGCCGCGTGGCCTTGGTCAGTCCGGTGGCGCGTCTGCGCGAGGTGAGCCCGGTGCGCCCCGCTCAGGGCAGACGGTTTGCAGTGGGTCCAACACGGCACGGGCTGAGGAGCTGCGGAGGGGGTGCCATCCGGAGCCTGGGCGGACTGCAGTTCTGGAGGCACCTATGTGCACGCACAGGTGCACACGAACCCGCCTTCCTCCGCATTTACACAGCGCCCGGCCCGGGGCAGTTGTCTTGAGTCAGTCTGAAGAAGTACAAGTCAGGCCTCAGGCAGCAACTGGGGGCAGGAGAGGCAACTTGGGGGGTCCAGTGAGGGACTGTGAGGGTGTGGGCCCCTCTGCCTGTGTATATTGCAGTGTGGGCCGGTGTAGACAGGACCTTCCCCTTACTCTTCTCCTCAACCTCCCAGACTGGCCAGGGTACTTAGAACCCCATGCCCTCCTGGGCCTTCTGGGTGTCAGGTCTACAATGTGAGTGAAACCCCCTCAGTTAAGGCACCTGTGTACAGTGTGCAACCTGAACACCCGTACAAGGCCATCCTGGGTTATAAGCATAGGTTTGGATAATGAACTCCTGGGCCTAAATTTGGGCTCTGCTAATTGTTAGTTTGAAATAGTCTTTTGCGTAAATTAACCACTCAATGTGTTTAGCTATTCCTAACATGGAGCTATGAGAACAGGCCAACCCTGGCTCCCCGGGGCCTGAGCATTGTCGGCGTCACAGCTCTCCATGGCAAGAAAGGCTCAAGGACCCCCGAGTGTGGAGTTCAGGGCTCAAGGCTCAAAGAGAGGGCAACCCTGAATCTTTTAAAAGGTGTCATTCTGGAAAATACACCCTGAGCTCTCTGCCCCGCGATGAGCTAAGTTACCGAAAGTTTTCCAACACTCTAGGTCTTCCAAGACATCTGCCCTGCCTGGGCCACTCAGATCTGGTGAGCCGTCCTGTCCCTCCAGGCTCCGTGTGAATGCCATGGTCCCTGTATGGAAGGAATCTGCTAGTCCCTCTCCTGGCTGAGCAGCCTGACCCTGTGCTTGGTCTCCTAGGACTGGACTGTGGTCAGCCTAAGCATCGTGGGGGCCGGGCAGACTCACCCCCGAGCCTCTATGTGGCCCCCAGCATCCAGGCCCCTGGCAAATATTGGTGAAGGGCCAGGGAGCGTCACCTTGCCGTTCTATGTGTCCCTTGGGCTATGAGCTCCTGAGGGGCAGACACTGGCATCTCTGTGGCTTGGAATCTTCCAGTCTCTATTAGGAGGCAGGAGCTGAAAGGTGCTGGAGAAAATGGGCTCAGAAAGCCTGGGTGGGAATTCGAGAAGCTGCTGTAAGTGGGGTTGCCTCCTCAGCAAGAGAACAGGGGGGAGGGGTCACCCAGCTTCGTGGCTGCCCAACAGGATTCACGCTAACTCCCCCAGAAACCACATCACCAGGGGCTTTGGGGCTGACATTCCTGCAGGACACCAGAGATTGTTCTATAAAAACACCCTTTTAAAAATAGCAGTGGGTTTTGTTTTCTTTCCTAAAGGCAGTGGAGTGTGGCTTCCTCATTTGGGAAGACAAGCGTCTGAACAGCGTGGGGAAGAGCAGGGTTTGGGTCCTGGAGGGTCAGACTGGGGGTTCAAGGTCCCCTCCGTCCTCTCCTGCGAGTCCTGGGGGCCACATGTGGGCACCTCACCTGGCAGCCCGCCCAGTGGGAAGTGACCAGCGACACATGGAGGCTTTTTGTGTTTAGTCCTTTATTGACTCTTCCTTCTCCCTTCCTCTGCTCCCTCCCCTCCTCAT